>BRDA01041904.1:3411-16216 GCA_036984385.1 Crenuchus spilurus
CGTCGTTATGACGTACTTTTGTCCACACTTTTGTTTATCACCAGCTCTTGCCCACATGTTTTGTTTCCGACGGCAGCCTTTGTTTTGTACACCCGTTCTCGACCACTATTTGTTTTCACACCTGTTTTCATGCAGTATTGCTGCCCGCCGTCACTTTAATATGACGTGTTTTTGTTTGTTTTGAGTGTTATGCAATGAGAAACAAAGCCAGAGAAACAAGAAACAAAGCCAGAAAAAAACAACAAACACGTGGGTGAGTGATGAACGTGTGGGTGGATGCTTTGTTTCCGCTAAATTAGGGGCAAGTCACATGGGCACGCCAATGAAAACCGGGCAGATGAACAATAACTTGGACAAAATTGGCCAGACACTATTAATCACTAGAATAGGAGATATTAGTCCATTAATACCATCAATAAACAGTATTAATCACTAGAAAAGGAGATATTAGTCCATAAAGATCCTCAATAAACACTATTAATCACTAGAATAGGAGATATTAGTCCATTAACACCCTCAATAAACACTATTAATCACTAGAATAGGAGATATTAGTCCATAAACAACCTCAATAAACACTATTAATCACTAGAATAAGAGATATTAGTCCATAAAGATCCTCAATAAACACTATTAATCACTAGAATAGGAGATATTAGTCCATAAACAACCTCAATAAACACTATTAATCACTAGAATAGTAGATATTAGTTCACAAAATAAACAAAATAGTATATCCTTCCCTCAGTCCTTCAGAAATAAAAGTATGTGTTGTCATGGAAAATGTTCAGTGTAATGGGTGACCCTAAAGCAGAATATCATGTGTCTCTAGTTTATAGTATTGATAGAAAGGCAGCAGATCAGCTGATCAGTTCATTTGGCCACTTTATGCTTGTCCTTTAAAAAATGTCCACATTAGACAAAATAAGACCTGTTGTGCACATATTGTAATACTGTATAATGCTGCACATGTATAAAGTCCAACAGCAAAAACAATCCACAGCTACAGCTCAAAAATATGCTAGAAATATTCTGTAAATGAAAAGAGCTTAATGCAGGTGTGGGTCTGATTCCCGCAGGAGCTCAGAGGAACAGGAGCTATTGTGTTTGGTTCCATGCAGCCAGGCCACATTTTATAGCATAAACATACTTCCTACTGTTTGTTACAAACACTTTAGGGAAAAACCAATCAGCACACCCAAATGGAAAGCTCAAGCCTAGATGTCCTCTGGTGGAAAAATAAGTAACTAAAAACTTGTCTTCCTCTGGACCATATAGGACATATATCTACTTACCGTCCATCAACAAATATGGCTTTTGCCAATTTGAAGCCATTAGTTAGAACAAGTTTTGCTTCCTTATCTTGTTTGCTGCTACAAGGACAATTAACGCAGCAAGAAATAGCATAACCAAGTCAAGGCCAAGGCCTTGAGCAGTCGCGCCCGAGTCAAGGCCAAGGCCTTGAGCAGTCGCGCCCGAGTCAAGGCCAAGGCCTTGAGCAGTCGCGTCCGAGTCAAGGCCAAGGCCTTGAGCAGTCGCGTCCGAGTCAATGTCAAGGCTTTTATCAGTCGCGTCCGAGTCGAGGCCAAGACTTAGTCTGGCTCGAACTTCTCCAAATTCTCTTTCCAATGTGTCTTCCTTTCCCCTTCCCCCACACAGCACTACAATTAGCCAGTGGACACAGGTAGAGGCGGAAGCAGCTGGCTGTTAAGAGTAGCCTTGCGGGCACTGCAGCGCTGAGCTCCACAAACTCGGCTTCCTGAGGAGGGCCTTTAGTGCCGCCCAGGCTGCCAGCGTAAGCAAGAGGGACAGAGCGCTCTTTAAGCCTTTAGCAGCAGGAGGGAACAGCTCTCAGGGCAGCGTGAGGTGTTCACACAGACAGACAGTCATCTAGTATGAAACCGTATCCCCTCCTCCGTCTCCATAAAAAAGCCATTCCTGACCTGCCATGAGCAGACCTACCAAACTTCATAGTTTACAGATTTAAATACTCTGCCTGTAAAAGGTTTGGGGACTCTTTTCACAATTTTTTTTAAGTAAATGGCACATATTCTTTGTCAGTTTGCAAAAATCTAAGATTATTTCCCTTTTAAGAACTGCAAAACTGAAACCCGCAAAAGTAACAGCTTGGAAATAAGCTGTAAAAAGTCTAGAGCTGTACTGTATGGACTTCATTTTGGTGCAGGGGGATGCTGGGGTCTTTGCTAGGTTACGAGAATTTGGCGGAGTAATACTTAAAGAGCTTTGGTCAGAGTTCGTTATTCTTCAACTTCTACAGGTTTCATTTACATATGACAATGTTTACTACTGTACCTGTAGTTCTTCAATTAGCCATGTGTCAAGCCACTGAATCGGCTAACATGCATTCAAAGTCCTTTGGGACAACCTGTGTTGAATATAGAACAACTCCAATTGGGGTAATGTCTGCACGTGGATGAAGTGCTGGAAACTGCAGTCCAAACTTTTCAAGCATGCCGAGTAAGAACCCTGGTCTTCTTGATACCAAAACAATATTTTGGCAAAAATACAACAAAATTAAGTAATTCCTTTGTCTGAAATTAAATTGTTTATTTAACACTAAACCAGAGTGAACAGAAAGCTAAGATCCTGCGTCCAGGCTTCATCATAACATGTGAATTTCAGTAAATTTTGTATTTGTAGTTTGTCGTCTTTGTCTGTTTCACCTCAGAACTGTAACTGTGCTAGTGAATCTGCATCTTGTTAGCTGTTGAGTGTAACGGCCAGTGTTGAGTGATGTGCACACTGTCCCTTTAAGAGCCATATAAGCTAAAGGCACATGTGCAAGAGCGTGTAGCTCTCTCTCAGAACACAGAGAACCAGTGAGTGTGTTGGGCTGTACCTCCAAGACCACTGGACCTAGCTCTTTTATTTTACTGTTTTAGTTCTGAAAGTAACGTCTCTAACAAGTTTGGGATGCTTTATTTTGTTCATGTGTGAATTAATAAATGAACAAATGAAAAAGCCAAAGTGAGTACGAGTGCCTGAGTCTCATGTGCTTCGTGTTTCACCTGCCCTCAAAGCTCACTATCTGGGTCGGTGCTGAAAATCTGAAGTAAGACCGGCTTCGGAACGTTACATGAGGAAAAGCCGAACTACGAATATCAAACGAATGTCCAATATTAAACTAACTTTACCGCAGTCATTCGCGTTGCTCCAGCTGGCTTCCGAGTCAAATCAGCACGCACAATTTGATTTTATTCAGAATACTGATTCAGAGCATGCACAGTTTCATTCAGATGCTCTGAATCAGTATTCTGAATAAATGAATCAAATTGTGTGTGCTGATTTGACTATAGTACTAACTATAGTATCAAAAGCATCGAGTATTGCAGAATCGAATCGTTTGAAGCATCATAGTATCGAAAAAGCATCAAACTATCGATACCTCGTGCATCTCTAAGTCAGCATTACATAAAAGGCATAAACTGCCCAGTTCAGCACTCTTATCCTAAAAATGTGGCCATTGTCATTTTCATTTGTAGCAATAATTATATATATATATATATATATATAAATGTCACACTATTAAAAAATGTAACCATGATTAATCTCAGTATGTCATATAACTAATCACGATTAATCCTGAGCAATTCTGCCACCAGCTACTAGGAGTTACTAGCGAGCGTGAGTGCAGAGATCACTGCTGATACTGCAGAGAAGAGATGCATTGTTGCTGTGTAAACATGTCTCATTCATTTTCTAAACATTTTGAAATGGAGGAAGAAACAAAGCTCTTTGGAAAGTATTTTATTGAAAGTGAAAGCGAGGAACTTGCGATATTTAATGTAAATACACTTAAACTAGTTTATTTCTTTACATTCTCTTTTATGTACTATTATTGTTTTATACATTATTCGTTATTTATAAAGTACTTTTTATTTACACTTGATGTATATAAATTTGTGTGGTTTTTGGAGGGCCGGAACGAATTAATAGCATTTCAATTCATTTTAATGTTGAAATGTAATTTGATATACGAGCAAATTGAGTTACGAGCTCCATCACAAAACAAATTAAACTCATAAGTCAAGGTTCCACTGTACAATGAAAAATGTCAATAAAGATTATTTTAAAAAGACAATCACACGAGCCTTACGTCATCATTCGTGCAGCACTTGATGCGGAAAGTATAAAACACTTTACTCCTCTACTCATAACTTGGGTCAAGTCTCAACATGAACTTTGGATGACTCGCAGGGACAAACAGAATTTGCGTTAACTGTACAAGTTTTTTTAATCGCATTAAACTGAGATTGCATCAATATGACGAACTAATTTTTTAAAATATCTTGCATTAAATTCTGTACTGTAAACCAAAAAAACATCCCCACTCCCCTCTTTATATTTAGGTGAAATGATTCTCAACATGTACTTTTAGAACCTACTCCTTATACAGTGAAGACACTCTGTAGCATTGCAAGATAACTTAGTAATAGCAAATATCCTTGCTCATCATTTTCTTACTGACCTGAAAGAGAAACTTTAGCTCTCCCAAAAACACAAATGAGGTGTCAGCGTTACAAAACTAGCCTGCTGGTACAGCCTGTGGTAGAGCTGGGATGTGAAAACGATTTCCCGACAGAAAAACTGAAAAATAAACAAACAAGCGAGGGAGCTGCATCGCCCCGAGTGCACCACGCCGAGCCCAAATCACATTCGTAAAAGAAACATTTGTCTAAGATGTTTGTGTGAAAACCTTAAGAGGTGTAACTGCAGCTAGAGAAATTAAGCTGGTGCTGAATGGAGCATTCATCAGCCTGGACACTGTAAGTACAGTTGTATCAGGGAGAAGCTGAGCCTTTCCATCACACCACCTCTCAATGAGCTCGCTGTTCTCGTCTTTGACATAGGTCGTGCATCACTACTATTAAAGTGATAGACATGTTTTCAAAATCTCCTAACAGTTATGCTTTAGGGTGTTTTCATACCTGAAAGGTCCAAACCAGGCTTCAACTTTTGGGCAAACTGTATACATTTGATCCGGTTAGTATAGGTTTCACACTGCAGTTTCAATGACATCTACATCCTGTTGTCATCACCTACATAGGTCAACCACAGGTGACCGACGTCCATGTGTTGTCAATTTGGCAGGAAGTTAATTCAGTTAAAAGTCTTGCGCAGACAAAATTAAGAGTAATTTTGTAGTATTTTATGGTAATCGTTTGGCATGTGCTTCTATAAAAGTACAGTGGTAACCCTACTTAGGAGTTTAATCCATGCAGGAGCCGAGCTCGTTAGCTGGTTTGCTTATTAGCTGGATGCATTTTCCCCATAAGAATACATGTAAAACTGATTAATCCGTGTTAGTCGGCCAATATACAGTATACTTTAATATGCTAAATAATGTGTTTATATGGGTTTTTTATAACATAAATGTGACGACGACGACACTCGTGTAGGCTGGAGGCTAAGGAGAGGGAGACCAACGGTGCTCCTGTAGGCTGGCGGCTGCATTACACTTATCATATGAAAAGTAAAAGTAAAATGTATCTAACTTTCTTGTTCACTACCTTTTGCTACCTTAGCATCGCTTTCAACAGGCACTTTCACTTTGTATTGACTGACCTCTTCTTCTACAGTAGCATCTAGGAGATGCTACGACCGCAGCGCCCCTAGCGGTTTGGCATACTTGAAGAAATGTACGCTACTCGTTAGCAGGAATATTACTCGTTACCTGGAACAAAAATATTCCCAGATCTCGACTCGTTACCTGGAATACTAGTTAGTAGGGATGCTCGTAAGTAGGGTTACCACTGTACTACTCAAGATAAATTCGCCAAATGAACATGCTTGTCCACCAGCAATTACATCATCGGCAACAGATAAAAGGACCACATGTGCTGCTGCATATCATTTTTGTTATTATTATAAAGTTTTAAACTTTAAATTTAAATGACTGATAACAGCCTGTCTCAACTTCCTGTAATCGGTCCTAAAGTCTGAACCATCTAAAAAAAAAAGTGTTGTTGCAAACAAACCTAACTGTCAGTTTACATTACAAGTGATTGGGAGAGTCCTGGCGAATGGCTGGGTTGATTGGCTACTGCTACATTGTGTGAAAAATATTAAAAAGTAGAAATGGGAATCAGTGTTTTTGAGGCAGATACCAATCGCAGATCGATTGTCCGATCTATGGTAATGATCAAGGGTGGAGATGGATGCCACATTAACCTTTCAAAGCAAAATTAGAAATGCATCATCATGCAGGGCTTTGGTCAATTTCACGCCAACTCAGCCTGACTTTAGAACACTAAACAGCCACATACAAGGGGCTGGAGACATTTATATATGCTAAAATGTATAACATGAGGTAGCGTCTTCTTCCCTCTGCAAAATGTATCCCTTTCACCTTTTGTGACTCGTGTTTGTTTTGGTGCAAAATAGCGGTCATCACGTTTGATGCTACTAAAAAAAAGTTGGCAGTAACTCCCAGAGCCGGGGGAACAATCTAAGCATTTACACATCTAGATCTACCTCCAAACATCTGGCTAATATCGGTGTGTAACCGCATGTGTTACTCCGACCTTATTCAGGCTATGAGAGCTGAACTATTTACATTACGCTGTTTACATAATCACACAGACTTAGACTAAAACCAAACCACTGGTGTGCATGTAAACATACAGACATATCAGAATATTATGAAGTGCACCTATATGGCCCGTGGAGCTGATAAAATGGACAATGAGTCTAGATACAAAGAGGTGGTCATGATATACTGATTTGACGGTGTGGGCAACTATGTATACATGCCACGTTTCCATTATGACTGTTCCACTGCATGTCCAAATGTTTGAGAACACCCATTCTAATGCACTTACCTAGTTTAAGTTGCAACCATTGCGGACATAGCTTGTCTGGGTCCCTTTCGAGAAGTACTGCCAATAGAACAGGACTCTTTGGAGCAGATAACCATAAAGCTATTGACACTATGCCTAATGCCAGGTGTGGGCTACAGGAGTATAAAGACCCCCAGCATTGAGCTGTGGAGCAGTGAAGTGGTGTTCTCTGGAATGATGGTGCTCCATTCAATACTTTTGGGATCATTTGGGGAGTTGGGAATGAAGTGTGGTGGTGATTATCCAACATCCTGAACCTCTTGTCTTTGCATGCAATCAAATCCTCAAAGCAAACTCCAAAATCTAGTAGGAATTCTTCCCTGGACAGTAGGGACAGTTAAAAGCAGGACAAACATTTTTAATATCCTTGAATTCAATCCTTGTTCCAGGGCTTTTGTTCTTATAGTGTATCTACTTATTACTCAGACACAGTGCAGAACAGGCAGCGATGATTCACAACAAGTTCGTTTATGAGGTGAGAGTGTCCGTGCTTTGAGACGGTAATGGAAGGAATTTCCAAGAAACGTTATCCGCTCTACACACTCTATAAAACACCGTCGGTCTGAAAGAAAACAAATGTAGAGATGAGATAGCAAGGACTTAGATGTCATCATCCAAAGCTGAGGTTAAGCCGTAATTAAAAATTGCTTTTCAGAAGGAAATAAGAACACTTTTGGCGTGCAGTTAAACGTTTAAAGCTCAAGCTTTGGCATATCAGGCCGTGCCCTCTGATTAACACGGTACCTTATTTGTTCAGCACGTTCATTACAAACGAAACCATTCATGACCTGACCTGATTTCTGCACAACACAATTACTTCAGCTGCATTAGGAAGTTCTGACTCTCTTCTACCGACACACACTCATTCAGTCTCACACACACCCACGCACTGATAGGAAAACATGTCTTCCTCTAGAACCCTGAGGGATGTGTTGAGGTAACTAGACCCTGAACACCAGCCACTTACTAGGCTGCCACACACACACTCAAACACACTCATTTAGGCTTCCTGCTGTAAACACAAGACCTTCCTCAGAAGTTATAATCAGGCCAACCTGAAGGATGTCTTCTCCATCTGGGATCACTCCTGTACAATACATTAAGGCTCAGGATCCTGCCTGATGTCCAAGTCAAAGCCCTAAAATAGACACCTTCAGCCAAAGACCCCTTGAAGATGTGTTTGAGTACAAATCAAGCTTAGTCCCAGTCCACAGTACAACTGTAGTTAAGGTCAACTCTGAAGATGCATTACAAGTATGTTACAACTAAAGCCCAATTGGACGTGCTCACGTGACTTGCTGCTAGTTTAGTGAAAACAAAACATCTGCCCACGTGTTCGTCACTCACCCAATTCATCATTCATTCTGGCTTTGTTGATAACGCTCAAAACAAACACGTGACACTAAACGTGCAGCGCTACCACCTTAAAATGGGTGCAAAAACGAATAGTGGCCGAGAACGGGTTACAAAACAAAGACTGCTGGCTGGACCACACCGGCACACTCTAAAACAGAGTGTAAACTAGGGCTGCGAATCTTTGGGAATCGAGCGAATCGATCCAGAATCGATTGTTGGGGTCACAAATCAATTTTTTCCCAATTCTTTCAAATACAAACGAAATACTTTACCGTTGCAATCTCTGCAAATCACGAGTCACGACAAGCCCTTTCTTACCCGGGCCGGGTTGACGGTAAAATCCAAAGTGTTTCCAAATGGTTGCTTTCAAAGATGTTGAATGTATGCTTGGCTTGCATGCCTGTACATAGCCAACGCTGCTTCCTTGTTTTGCCTAGCACTACGGTGGCTGAGAAGGCACATCCACACCCGCAAAAAAAATGGATTTTTTGAAAACGAGAATCGATTCTGAATCGTTCAATGTTGGAAACACGATTCGAGTTCGAAGCGATTTTTTCCTGCACCCCTAGCGTAAACCTAGTGTGATGTTAAATGTTCATTTATCCATTTCATTAGTCTTTTGTATTTATTTCTCATTGTGTTCTGTATGTAAAAATATAGATATTCTATATAAAATGTAGGGATGCACCGATAGCACATTTTTTCAAACCGAGTACGAGTACAAATACTTACATTTAAGTACTTGCCGATACCAAGTACCAATAAGAGTACTAGTAAATATCAATACTTACAATTAAAATGAAACTGAGCCTGTATGTGTGTCTTATGGCTCCAGTTAGATGTGTTTGTGATCTATTTAATCTAAACACCTAAGATAATGATAACAGATTACACATTTCCCCTTTATACACTGAAACATTCAAAAATGAAACATATCAGATATACATAATCATCACCGTTAGTGAACTAGCTAGCTACACTACGTTAGCTTACCTTTTTGTAAAGCTCGTGGTGGTGAGAACTGAGGACCTCTTGAGGTTAGTAGTGCTTTTCCCAGTTATTTTACATCCACAAACTTTGCTTTGTTTTGTTTTGTGTGGCAGCGAAAGTGAAATTACTCCATAAATCGCTTCTTCTTTTCCGTCGAAGCTGCAGCAGTGACGTCAGCTCGTTGTGTTGTTGACTGTCTGACTGACTGAGGAGCTTAGCGTGCTTTGAGGAAGTCAGATGTGCGGCAGGTTTACTTTAAAAAGCGGATTACTGGACAAAAACATTATTTTTGTCATTCTGTGACATTTTCGTTTTGATTTTATTTGTCGACGTAAAGTCTAATACTTTTAGTCATAGTTTTCGTTTAAAAATATTTGTTTTTATTTAGTTTTCATCTCGTTTTCGTCGTGAAAAAATGGTCGTCAACGAATATTTTTCGTCATAATTATCGTTAATGAAATTAACACTGCTTTTGTCACCTTCATTCACTTGGAAATACCTCCACACCGCTGACATAGTTGCTCCTTCTCTACTACCGGGCTGGTTAAAGTCACGCTGCCCTTAAGTGGCTTGTTCAGCTCGGCTACCGTACGTACTCGTCGTCTTCTTTTTTTTATTTTATTTTTTTCTTTAATTTAATTTATTTATTTTCTGGCGCAAACTAATACTGTCTGTTAGAAGGACACGAAGCTCCCATCACGCTGGTATCGG
This sequence comes from Crenuchus spilurus, assembly GCA_036984385.1. Classification (NCBI taxonomy): domain Eukaryota; kingdom Metazoa; phylum Chordata; class Actinopteri; order Characiformes; family Crenuchidae; genus Crenuchus; species Crenuchus spilurus. The sequence goes on from BRDA01041904.1 coordinate 13,329, forward strand.
ATCCTGTAGTATCGGAGCACTTTTATGAATACAAGTACAAGTACACGCACATGGTGTCGGACAGATACCCGATGCTGGTATCGGTATCGGTGCATCCCTAATTACAATGTATTTTTGTTTATATTTTTCTATATTTTAGATTTACATTATTTCTTATGGGAAATATTGCTTCAGTTATCAATAATTTCAGTTATCATCAGACATTTTGGAATGGATTATTGACAAAAACCGAGGTTTCACTGTACATGGGGTGCTGGGGAAATTTCTTCTCTCACAGGAGGTCCTCAATGATTTTATTTATGTCCGAATGCGACACGTCTGTATTTTTTGCCCCTGTATTCTAGGTAAATTACAGGCTGAAACTACTGCAAACTCAGACCTTGTCTGATCATTTTAGTCCTGTCTGGATTCAAATCTGTGATTGTCACCTTGTCCTGAAGATTTTCGGCTGCTGCCAATAGGTACATTTAGTCTTTTAATGAGTGGAACCACCAAAAACCTTCACAAATCACAAAAAAAAAAAAAAATAGAAAAGATTTTAAAGGGTCACATAATAATCTACTTGCTCTGGATGGAAAATCTTCCACTCCATACTCTACCTGAGAGCGCAAATGTGTGGAGGTAAAGAATCTTAAATCCATAACAAAGACAACCAGCTTATTACACAAGAATAATACAGGCTTAATATAATCACAGCTATAAGGACAAATGAACTGTGATCTTATTATCATGTGACACAGACATCCGTGTTCGTAAAACTCTACAAATCCCCAGAATCTCACTCCTGTAGTTATTATTTAGTTATTTGATGATACAGGAGGTTCAACACTGAGGACACGTATAAAATGTTAAAAACAGACGTCCTGGTACACTAATCCAACCCAAATCTACTGTAAGGAGACCAAGCAAACCAAGCTCATCCAGAACAAGTAGATTATTGAGAGACTCTACAAAAGCATTGACATCTTTGTGAAGGTTTTGTGAAGGTTTTTTGATGGATCTGCACTCAGGAGACTAAATATGGCTAACAGTAGTGACCATAAAGCTTGATTTTCTAACAGAAGATGACATCTGCCTGGAAAATCTGAGATTTTTATGAAGACAGGACTAAAATGATCAGACAAGTGCTGAGGTAGCTAAAAAAAACAGTAAGTAATGCAGTCTGTATTTTTCAACAACCCGCCCCTCAGTCTCTTATCCACCATGTTTCGCAGAAGTGATCAATACAGGCACATTCTCTCTTTTTTGTATTATTTATAGCTCTGTCGTTTTCCAAGAACACCAACACGATATTGCACAGGGAGTGCCTACACTGCACGCTTTTGTTTTGAAATAAATTTAGCATTCATGTGAGCCAAAGCAGTCTGTGTAAAGAGTCTTAAAATTAGCTCGATCTGAAATCATATCAACCTAAAAATGCATACATTGTTACAACCCAAGCACACGTGCACAACAAGGTTGCCAGATTTGCAGTTTTCTCAGCAAATTGGGCTATTTTGAAAATGAAGTCACAGGTAAAAAATTCTGAAGTCGCAGAATTTGGGGATAAATTTTAAATTTACCCACATCAGCCAAAAAGCATTTATTATAACAGAAAGGACAACATTGTCTTTTGAATGCTTAATTGTGGTACTGAATACCTGATGAAGTAAAAACAGGTAGTGCGGAGCTGAGATAGAGGAGGAAAAAGTGGGAATCTCTGTGTGGATGGATAAACTTTAGAGTAGTGAGAAAGAAAAAAAGGCTTAGTGTTTTTTTTTGTCTCGTTACTTTACAAATTATTATTAAATAATAATCATGTATAAATAATAATAATAATAATAATAAATTATTATTATTATTATTATTATTATTATTATTATTATTACAGACAGCCATGACCTAAAGATTAGAGAAGCAAGATAGGGAGCAAAAGGCTGCTGGTTCAATACCCTGAACAACAGGATATGGCTGAAGTGCCTTTGAGCAACTCACCTAACCCTCAACTGCTCCCCGGGTGCCCCCTAGTCTGTATGTGTGTGTTAACTACATTGATGGGATAAAGGTGGAGGTCAATTCCTCTGTGTAATACTGCGGTGAAAGACTCGATTCATCTAACTAAAGCATAGGAAAAAATATATTAAGCAACTCTCCTGTACAGCATAGTTCATAACTCGAGCTAGAGTTGCCAGGTTTGCAGTTTCCCCATCAAATTGGGCTACTTTGAAAATAAAGTAATGAGTAACATTTCAGAGATGGTGGGGAGCACATTTGCTTGAACCGGCACCCAGGGAGCAGTTGGGGTTGAAGTGCCTTGCTCAAAGACACTTCAGTCAGGGACTGGCAACCTTCTGGTCAAGACTGGGACCCTAACCTCCAGAAAATGAATAAATACCACTCTTAAAAGAGATGGTTCTTCAGTAAAAAAATGATTCTGTATAGAACCATGAACTCTCAAAGAACCCAAAGGTTTCAGATTGATGAGGAATGTGCTGAAGATAGTTCTATACAGAACCTTTCTGCAAATGGTTCTATATAGCACCAAAAAGGCTTCCTCTATTTTTACAAGTTTGACATTGTAACAATAGCAGAACCATTTGGGTGTTCATGGTTTTATATAGATACATTTTCTTTACTAAAGAACCATCTTTTTAAAGAGTGCTGTCTTAGTTAGGCCTACTAATATTAGACTTAGTGGAATTGGATATGAAAATATAGATTAGAGCAAGGAAAAATGGAAAGTAGACATTATATTAAAGTCAAAAAAAGAAAACCAAACAAAACTTACATTTAAGGTTAGAACTAGCTTATCTATCTATATACACTGCTCAAAAAAATAAAGGGAACACTTAAACAACACAATGTAACTCCAAGTCAACCACACTTCTGTGAAACCAACCTGTCCAGTT
>BRDA01041905.1:0-10939 GCA_036984385.1 Crenuchus spilurus
ATAAAAGTCATATATTTGAAGATAAAAAATTGAGCAAACAATTTGTTATTTGTTCCACAATAAGGAGAGGCTTTAATTGTTGCCATCAAAATACATGACCACCTGGGTGTCGGAAGAAACGTACATTAACACAGTTCTACACAAATGACATGAAATATGCATTTCGACATAAACAGAGCAGGGAGGGCTGAATGGTTATTTTAAATTAAATGTTTTCCATGTGAGAATCCTTATGAGTTATGCATAGAATTGTCTTTGGTCTATCAGATATTTTGTTTTCTTTCCCTCCATGCATTTGTCCATCAGTAATTCATTTTTCCAAGTGAAGTTTGGCATACATTGAACATTATTTATCTGTCTGTTTTCTCCCCATAACTAACGTACCATGAAATGAATGGTGATTATGAACTGGTGTCATTTTGAAAATATGATTTGTACATTAGCCATTAACCAAAAAGTGACAGCAATCAAACAGCACAAACTAAAGCTTAATCTATGGTCAGACCTCAATGCAATACAATGTTTATTGAGCACAGGGAGCAGATATGTCAATGCAGAAAGTTCTACCCTGAGATACATGTCAAAGAAACAAACAAATGATACAAAATTAGTGTTAATATGACATTGGGGATGTGCACAGACAGTACTAAAATGGCAAAATAAAAGTGCTGGCTGTATTTCACAGGAGAAAAGGGGTGAAATACCTACAAAGTATGCTACAATGCTATAAGAATCCAGCTTTGTAATTTAAATAATAGGAAATGTGAGGGGAAACAAAAAAGATATTTGTCATGAGCATTCTGAAGTGTGCTCATGGTAAACAAACAAATAATAAAACCAATTAAATAGCAAATTACAATTATAATGTTGCTGGATCAGTGTCTCACATTAAGTTCACATCAAACATTCTTTAAACCTTTCATTGAAATGGAAAATACATCTTTCTGTCCAACACAAATAATAAGCACACATGCATTGATGTAGACTCACCTCCCCACCCTTCAGCAATATAAATAAATCACAGAAAGTTAGGCATTCTGGTGCTTTAGAAACTCCTGTCCCTGACTTCAATATGAATGGACCTTTGGGACTATAAGGCTCATCCACTCTGTATTTTAGTGCAGAAATTGCACATCAAAACACTGTACGGCATTGACATAAAAAGCAGATATAAACCTTCAGAGTATAATTACATTATTTGTTCATAGAAAAAAAGCCTGTGTTGTTGCACTATAATTCGAGTCATACTATAAAGCACTGAAAATATTTGTACTTGCATCAAAGCCAACCTTCAAGAAAATGCCAGTCAACCCAAACTGTTGTATAAAATACAGTTTACATGTACATTATACCATATAGAACTAAGTTATATGCCCTTAACTTACTTTAACATTAATAAATGCAAGCTGCCATGTTTATTAACAGGTCCCAGTGCTCTATTGACAGTGTAAGCCATAGTTGAATCAATCTTCTGTGAAATATTGTAAAGACCTAGAACTGAAGGAATTAAATTAATAAACAAATAAATAGATACATAAATGCATAAAATAAATAACCTGAATGATCAGAATTTAGCAACTCTCTGGATTCACATTACATGTAAAAAGAAATATAACCATTTTCAGCACTTTCAGTAATGCAGAATTCTGTAGCCATTAGTTGAGAGAGATGGGTTTACATAGTGTTAAATAGCAGAGACATTTAGCTACTCACAGAAATATTCAACCCTTCTGCACAGTGTTTTGTTTTTACTCAAAGTCAGTAATCATTGGGTATGTGGCTGTCAATCAAGTAATCAGCAGCAACAGATATAACAAAAAGACAACAGAAGAATGTTACATGTTAAAGCTACTTCCAGAGTCTGCATTCTTTATAAAATAAGCTACAAACTTTAGATGTGTCTGCACGGCTGAGTTTTGTTAGCTGTGTCCATTGTATTTGGAATAAGAATGGTCTATTCAACAAATTCTGATACATGTCTAAGAAAGAGATTATCTAAGATTAAAATGCAAGTTATAAACAAGCAATGTACAGCGTGACATCCTGGTTAATTACAGACTACGTTTCAGCCACCTATGAGAATTTCAGTCATTATGTGATATAATAATATATGCATATTTATGTTAACGTCCACATATTTCATGAATAATAATAATAATAATAACAGAAAATAAGAAATTAGCTACACCCCTGAAGTCTTCGACCCTATCCTTGAATCTTGTCAGACTTGTACAAGCAGGCTGGGGACCTCAGGTCCTGGTGGTACAATTTGACGCTTTTCCAGCTCAAGCTCACTTGATTTAAATGACAAAATTAGTTGCTTTGTCAGAACACCAAGCTTCGCTGGACTCCAGCCATCAAGTTCCCAACTCACTGGCCAATCACAGCAAATCAAAGGCAAGTTGAACATTTTTCATGATAACACATACTTTTATTTCTGAAGAAAGCTTTTTAACTAGCCATTTTGAGACAAGAATAAATTCCACAATTTCACAGATACTCAATCTCCTATGCTGGAATGGTGAGACAGCGTCTCTGCTTTTAGCTCAGTTTTGGTGTCTTCAACAAGTTGTTGTCAGTGAGCTTATAGGCTTTACTCTCCACCAGACATTTAGCACATATTTTGTTCAAAGCATCATGGGATGTAAGAATATGATGGATGTGTGTTTTGGGTTAGCATTAGTGCTGTAGCACTTACTTCAGTAATGTTGAACATGATAACCTTTTACTTTTTCCACAGAAGTACAGTGGTGCAAAAGTATGTGGACATTTGCTTCAGTGTGCCCACTCACACCTGACTATTATCCCATTGATTGAAAACACCTGACTCTAATTTCACCTTCATATTAACTGCTAATCCCAGAGGTTCACATACTTTTGCCACTCATTGATATGTTATGTTGGCTCATTTTCCTCAATAAATAAATGGCCAAGTATAATATTTTGTCTCATTTGTTTAACTGGGTTCTCTTTATCTACTTTTAGGACTTGTGTGAACATCTGATGATGTTCTAGGTCATATTTATGCATAAATATAGACAGTTCTAAAGGGTTCACAAACTTTCAAGCACCACTCTATTTGAGTTAAAAAGGGAATGGACATTATCTCCTATTCTAAGTTGTTTCTGAACAAACTCATTCATTCATTCATTATCACACCCGCTTAATCCTTATTAGGGTCGCGGTTAGTCCCCTACCCCCTCACTGGGCGCAGGGCAGGGCAGTACACTATTCAACTAAGCCCAGGACAGGGCGCCAGTCCATCGCCGGGTGACACACACACACACAGACACAGACACACCTACGGACAATTTTTAGAGTACCCAATTCACCTGACCTCCATGTTTTTTTTTGGACTGTGGGAGGAAACCGGAGACCCCGGAGGAAACCCACGCAGACACGGGGAGAACATGGAAACTCCGCTCAGATGGGGAATCAAACTCAAGACCCCAGCGCTGAGAGGCGAACGTGCTAACCACTAAGCCACCGTGCCCCCCCTGAACAAACTCTTCTGTGCTAATGTGTCCAGCATATTTTACATAGTATGACTTTGTGGGAAAAATATGTGCTTCCAGTAGTCAGTAAACAGCTGCTGTAAAGCTCTTAAGCTTACTGTGGGAGACACCAAAACTAAACTAAAAAGCAGTGTCGCCATTCTACCTCACTTATAGAAGACCGAGAATCTACAACAGCAGCATTTGGGGATTTTACCTCAGTCTTAAAAAAGAATTTTCTTCAGAAATAATTTGATGCGTTACTATGTTCTATATTACCTGGGTGACCCCAAACTTTTGAGTAGTGGCATATATGTATAATAAAATCTTTGCGAAAAGGTAAAAACATTATACTATTATTACACCACACAATCCTGGGTACATAAACTCTGGGTTTTAAAATGTGTGTGTTAGTGTTTTTCAATTTAGCGTTAGTGTTAGTCATTTTAAATCAGCCTGTATCTGCTCACATAGATTTAGAAAACCTAATATTTGGCAGGCTGTGATATAATTTACTGCAAAGACAACATTATCAATTAAAACTTCATAGTAAACATAGTAGATCAAGTAAAGTGAAGGTATTGGTTAGTTTAGCTTCTTTTTTAAATACAACAATAAGTGAAATTAATACGAAATGTCAAAACAGCAACGTCCCCACACATCAATGTCAAACACCACCACTGAACTTGGAGCTCAAGCTTTCATCCCTTTAGGAGGTTTCTCTTGGATTTGTCGGAGCTACTTCACACATATCATAAGTCACATTCACTAATTTACAACTATTAAAGCATTGGTATTTACTGCTTTATAGGAACAAAACACCTTTTAAGAATGCTAGAAAAATGCTACATGTCCACCGGAGATAAAAAAAAAAAAAAGAAAAGAAATTAGCACCAGCATTTCAAGGTTGCCTTCTGCACACCATCCTGCACGGTTATGGCTTCTTTGTCTCAAAAATAGCTGACTGGCACTTGATGTCTACACAGGGCAGAGTACAGTCAATGGCTTTTTCCAACCCTCAACATAATCTTCTAAGGCCTTCCTGTTCCATGGGAATCAGTACCATTTAAAAAGGTACTGAGCACTGCTTTCCCTGCTAATGCAAGAAACCCAGAGGGAAGCCATGGCAGTGAAATGCCTGCATCCTCCCCTAATGGACATCATTCATATGACCAATTTCACTTCCTCACACAAAGGATGAAGCCTGCCAGCAACGGAATGAGGTTGAACAGGAGCCGCCACAAAGTCACCACCAAGCCAGAAGAGCTGGAACAAGGGTCTGGAAACAGCAAAAGCGTTTCAATATTACATCAAGCAAACACTTAAAATAAACTGTTTGAGTAATCGCAATTTAAAAACTAATTCAGCTGAGATTAAGGATAAATAATAAAGAGCTTCTGTAAGGTTGGTTACATGTTCTGTTATGGTTATCTTGAAAAATTTCAACACAACAAGCTTTTCAGAATATACCATGTATCATTAAAGACTTTCAAAAAGCCCCCAAAAAGTCAGTAGGAAACAAACCTGTACATGCTATTCCCACTTCAATCTAACTGGTTTGACTTAAACAAATCAAACCTAATGCATCTCTAGCAATACGTTCAGATATGTTGTGCCCTGCAACTTGTTCAAATCTAATGCCAGAGCAGTTACAGAGCATGCATGTCCTCATTAGGCAAAGTAAAATGGATCAGCATGCTGGAGCTGTGCTAGTGATAGTGTGATTTCACTGCATTTACTGAAAACATCACACTGCCCATTGATGGATAAACTGTAATAGTGAATGTGCAGCCTCATTCAGAGCAGCTTTCTGATTGGTAAGCACTTATCATTTAATCATAACATCTACAATGTGAAGAATATTCTTATTCACGTGTTTTCCTGCTCCAAAAGACAGTTTGTGATGTAACCCAAATAAACATCTAAATATTTCCAATATATTCCATATTTTCAATTAAACAACAGAAAGACACATTTTTGCCTGAACTGTATGTACTTGTGACCTTCCCACCTGAAGTCCGAGATGTTTGTCTCCAGCAACGTGCATCTTTGTTGACCTTCGTGTCATGTCTACGTATAGTCTACACCCTAAAGTCATGTCTTGTTATGTCTGAGTGTTTGCACCTGTCTCTCATTCAAGTTAACAGTCTGTCCCCATTCCATGTGTTGACTGAGTGTGTTTATATGCCCGTCATGTGTCCCAGTCTTGTCGTTCATTCTGAATTCACGTATCTTCATGTTAGTTCTCGTGATGTTACAGTTTATGTTGTTACTACAGTTCTTTGTTTGGAAGAAATAAAACCACTTCTGTTCACTGGAACCCATGCTGTCTTCCTTCCCCTTGTGAGTCACAGTCCAGCAGAAATAACAAAAGTTTTAGTCTCAGGGTCATCAAAGTTTTAGTAGCATCTTAAGGTTTATACAGTCAATTTTGTTTCTGGTGCATCTGTTTTAAAACTACATATAATCTAAATATCATCATCTGTATTGAGTATTGTAATGACTTCAAACATGATACTGTTGACTCACTCCACATCCTTTATGGATGAGCAGAATGGCAACTTTACCTATGCGGACACTGCGAGTAGTGTTGATTGGCGGGAGCTCGTGAGGAAGAGGACAGTGGCTGCAGAAGTGTGAGCAGGTGGGGCAGATCAGTTGTCCACTGTAGACCCACTCATTCATCCTCACATTCACACTGAGCAGCTGTCCGGTACGCACACACAGGTAACTTAGATCCTGCACCCACACCAGCAAACCCTCTGCTGAGCATGATGTCTGTGTAAAACAACCAGAGCCTCATAATTAAGGTTCACAGAAATATTCAGATGTTAATAATGCAGCAGCATTAGGAGAATATACAGGCTATATGTACAGTATTTTAAAAGGGAAATAAGTTCATGTTTTTGGATATAATATCATAGACAAATAGTAACTAATTACAATTACACCATGTATTCAAGTACAAATCAAGTACTGTCTGAACCTTTAGAGAAGAAAGTGATTTACGTTTTAGACATTAACATTTATCAATTTTATTACATTAAATGGGTGACAGCATCTGTACTTCTTTGCTCTTGGTCACAGTGTTTATTTCAGAGCTTTGTCATTTTATTTTAGACCTAAACAATCAAAAAAAGGATGAGAACCAATTTACAATCTTCAATTAGTTAGGCTAGACAGACTAAGAACCTACAGTCCTACAGAAAGTTCCACATTTTAGTATTTTTTTGTACATCTGCATATATCTTTGAGTATTTGTACTGCCATTTGAGTCACTGTCAGTTTAGGCAGTCATTCCCAGGCCTATTCAGTGATCATGTTTTCATTCACAGTACAATTTGTAAACATCAATTAAAAATCTTTAATGATTTCATCAGATTCACCTTATAGCAGCCACTACCCCAGTCCGGATAAGTCATTCGCTTATTGCACTGCTCCATGACGAAGGGTGATTTCTGGTACAAACAAACAGAGTTGGGGCCATATTCCTCAGCAGCATAATTCCTCCATGGGTCTACCTCAGTGAAATACACAAAAATGGAAAGATTTGGAAAGATGGACATTTGGAAAATGAAAAGATTTAACTCGTCTTAGTTAATAATAAATATGATAAAACCAGTGTTCAGGACAGTTCTTTCCTTCCTTAGTGATGCAGCATTGTGATGCACTGATATAAAGGTGGCAATTTCATTGCATCAGAATGTTATAACTGATTGTAATTTCTAATAATAACCAATGTAGTATTGCAAGTATGCAACGCTTTTCTGGCCAAAATAAAATTTTCTGGCTATTTTAAAATATAAAATTAAAAAGTAAAAAAACATTACAACATTACTGTATTATCAGCAGTTACCTGAATGTGTGGTCACAGCCTTCAAGATGTTTCATTATACAAAATTAATGGACTTTCATTCCAACTTATTGATTAATTTCATACAATGGGACACCCTGACAGCCCATTATCTCTTACACTGCTGTGTAAGAATGTATTGCAGTTACATGTTTCATTAAATAATTAACTGTATTTTTAATAATAGTTCTGAATTGTATCAAGACAAGATTTCATTCATTTTCAAAAGTATCTGAATATAAAAAAAGAATTGCTGAGAAGAATTGCTGACCTGAGATTTACACTCATCTCTAATGCCAAGACCCTGTTATCTGACTAGGGATGCATTTTAAGCAGCTATTTTCTAAAAAGTGAATGAAACACAATAAATTGATATTACAGCATCAATGACGGGAAATAAGTGTCTTTCAAAAAGTTCATATATATATTTAAGTGTGTTACAGAAGTGTAGACTTAAACTGTTGAACCACTGAGCTAAACCTGTCTCGGGTACAACCAGTACTAAATAAGACACTAATAAAGTCATCAGAAATTGAAACAAAGGCTGAATGTGGTACAAGATCATGTTCAAAGGCAAAAGGGAGTCTAGGCTGTGTCACACCTGGCTGGTTTTCCTGTATTCTGCAGTAGGAGCTGCGCTGGTACTCTCCGCTCAGGTGCCAGCTGAACTCCTGACTAAAGGGGCAGAAATCTGCAATCTCTACTGCACCTCCATACAGTGGCAAATTCTCTTCAGGCACACCAGGGATTTTATCAAAGTACTGTAAAAAGAGCACCAGACATAGTTTCACAACATGATTAAATGAAATGTATTAAGGAAAGTTCATTGGATGTCTACTGCTAATGTTTGTGACCTTGGGTATGAGAAAGATGAGACTAGCAATTAAACAAAACAATTCATCATTACATTAAAACTGCAGAGGATAAATAAAAGCATTCTAAAATGAATGTAATACAATTACATGTTATATCGCTTTTCCATAAGCTAACACAGTTGCCTGAACAAGACGTTACCTGACTCATAAGTTAAATTCAACTTCGCACTGAAGGGCACAGTTAAGAACATACAGAACATTTTAGAGATGAACACCGCCTTACTGCAACATGGCCACAACAGTAACAGAACAAAAGAACTACACAGTGAAAGACCACAGCAGGACAAAGAGATAATAAAGTACAATTTCAGTGACCAAAGCTGAGGAGAGACTTAAAGATAAAAGATCAATAACATAGTTTTGACAACATTAACATAGATGTTGCAAAATTAATCCTAATTCACTCTCTTGTATGCTGTTTAATGCAGAAATGCAAAATTCCTCCGCCCATACAAACTTGAGTGGGCGCATGACTATGTCCCCTTAATGCATTTTTTTTCATAATATGTCCCCTTTAATTGATTACATATAATAAAAGCTTCTGAATCAACTGACTCTCTACAGCTGAGATGAAGCTGACTGACATCGCACATGATGTTTTATACCTGATATTCACGAGGCAGAGGCTGAGGATATTTCTGCAGGTTACAAACAGCTACTGCAAGCTGGTCCTGCCTGCAAGACAGCTGCAGTGGCGTCCCACGTACAGAGTCACAGTATGGGGTCAGTGTGGGTCTCCTGCACATAACACATTTACAAACATTTCTCAGTTAGAGCCATGATCTAGAACAATGTCTATATATCTGTTTATAATGTAGTGAAATACTGTTTGAGATGCTGATCATCTTTTGCAGTGTACACCATTTACAAATGTCAGAGACCAATACTGAATTTACTTTTTCAGTCAAAATAGCCATTAAATTATTCTGTTGTGCTTTTTTGATCATCTCCTTTGTACTGTGTCATGTTGTTGTATGACCTTTATATTTATTGGATCATATTGTTTGCACTTCTGTTGTGTTGCACCACGGCCCTGGAGGGATGCTTTGTTTTACTTTATATTGGTATACAGCTGAAATAAAAATAAACCTCAAATTCTGTCATGTGGGACACCTAAGGTATAGCTCTTCATCAAACATCAACACTTCAGTCAAACAACTTCTCAAATGTCTTTGTATCTGATTCATACCACAGTTTTACTTCTACCTCCAAGTGACAGCTGTGGCTTCTCAACAAAACCTGTTCTTAAAGGTGTCAGTCACTTTGAGTTAAGCTTCAAATACAGATTAACATTCACACAAGTGATACAATCAGAATCCTATCATATTGCATTAAAAGCACTAGATGGTTGCTGTGATCTGACTAATATTTCATTTGATTGTGCATTTATTGTATACTAGAATAGTAATATGTTTAGGTGACACGGGGCTATGATGCTAAAATGCCTCCATTTTAATCATTTTATTCATAAACGTACTGTAATACAAGATTATTTTGTCCAAATTTATACATGTGATTTTTTTTCATGTATCCACATCAACATTAGCAGATACGACTTTAACACGTCAGGCAGAAGCCTCTCATAACATCAGACATTCATTCTGCAATAAAATGGCCAAACACACCGCTGAGAAGATCATAAAATACTTTTCAAAGAAGCTGCTGGTGTTACATTAAACAATGTGATTAGTTGGATTATAAGAAACAGATATTTAACAGGACTTATCTTTGCAGATCTCTTTTTACCAACTGAACACAAGTTTCTTGAAAAGAATATGTAAAAATGCACATAGCTAGCACACAAAAAATTTATTATTTAATATGTATATCCAAATAACAATTACTTCTTAATTAGTTACCAAAGGTAAAAGGTGTAAGCAGAGTTACATATAACAAGCTTACGTATGGCGCTGTTGGTCAATCCAGAACTTGCAACTTTTCATCACAAAATCACAGCCCAAACCTTTGCCCCACTCCAGATTCTCTGCCATGCTATAATTGGCTCTGTACCACCTAAAATAGAAAATGATTAAGAGGTTCAAGAAAGGTACATTAACTAATAAAGCACCTAATTAAACACCTTTATGACCAACTCCTGTAACTCTCTCCACGCTGTCCTGCTCTCCTTAACTAAACACAAGCAATCTAACTAATGGCAGCACTGTGATATTCAACACAGTCTATTGAACACAGTAATGACTGTTATACAATCCAAACCTTCATCACAAACTGCTCATTATACAAGTCATTAAAGTTGCATAGCAAAATATTAGCCTTTATATGAATGAACACTCACTATATCTGCTATAACTGTACTACACAGGACTACAATAGTAGTGAACTATTCACAGAGGATGATATCAGGTATACTGTAGACTTAATATGGGATTGGGTAATATGGCAAATACATCTCACAATATTACAAAGCGTAATATTAAGGATTACTGTGGTTTCACAAAACCCTTATGGAAACACCAACAAAAAAATTTGTGACGTCGCCCGGTACGGCGCAGCCGGGGCCCCACCCTGGAGCCAGGCCCGGGGTTGGGGCTCATATGCGAGCGCCTGGTGGCCGGGCCTTTGCCCACGGGGCCCGGCCGGGCCCAGCCCGAACTGGCGACAGGGGCCTGACCTCCTGTGGGTTCACCACCCACAGAGGCAACCGTAAGGGGCCGGTGCAATGTGGATTAGGTGGCAGCCGAAGGCGGGGTCCTCGG
>BRDA01041913.1:11922-24300 GCA_036984385.1 Crenuchus spilurus
AAGTACAGATTTAACCTGGTCAGACCACCGGTTAGAAGTAATTACAGTGTAACGTGGTCATTCTCGTCTCACACTTCCAAGTCAATCGTCCATTCTCGCAATGTGACATTAATGAAGATTGGCCACCAGACTGGTCCAATTTAGACATGAAACCTCCCACACTAACATGACAGCTGTTTCAGTTTCATTGTCCAACCCCTGTATGTATATATATATATATATATGTACCCATTCCAAAAAAATTTAATATTGAACCAAACTGAGACAACTGAACCAAACTGAAGCAATTTAATGACACCTGGGGAAACCTGTGGAGGTGCATTGAGTTTAGTAGATTATTAGTGTGTCATACTCAGTTTGAAACATTCATGCCCTGCAAAATTTGGGCTGATTTCTCCCCAGTAGTCTAATTTTTTGAAATCATGTTTTTGTGGGTTTTATGAGCTGGAAGCCCAAATTATGTGAAAATAAACAAATAAATACTTGAAATCATTTAAATTGTGGGCCCTGAGTCTATCATCTATGAAAGTTTAACTTTTTGAATGGAATTGAACTTTTATTTAATGGAAATTAATCAACTTTTCTAAGATATTTCACGATATTCGATATTTCATGACTGCTCTGCTAAAAAAGCATAAGGCTGCATGACAATGCAGAACTTGTTTGCAACAATATACTTCAATCAGATGAAACAAAAATAAAACTTATTGGCAATATTTTAGCTCATCATGTTTGAAGAAATAAATGTTGTATCTATGATGTCAAGAAGATTCCTTAATTGAAACACAGACGGGGGGGAGAACCATGATTATAGGCTGTGTCTCTGAAAACAATACTAGGGCATTAAATGTCACTGAAGGAAAATTACATCAATGTCCCAGGATATATTAAAGGAGAATTTAATCTCACTGGCCAAGAAAATGAACCTGAGCCAAAGATGGATGTTTCAAAAAAGACAACCATAACAAATATACAGTCAAAATAACTCAAGGTGCTTACACCTGACTTCAATTCCAAAATTTATGAGGATGTTGAAATTGCCAGTTCATCAGACAGACCGTCATGGAATTTATGACAATTTGCAAGATGATTCTGTCAGTATTTCATTCACATGAAGCATAATCTTCATACTTTTTGATAGTGAGTCAATAAAACAACGGTATCCAGTATATTGTGAGCCAAAGGCTTTGCTTGTAGTTTAAAGTCATTGCTTTGCTACTTACCAAACTTCATACTGTTATATTCACCACAATTAGAAAGAATAAAATATGAAGTAAGTACTTTTATTTAAGACTTAAGTTTCTACACTCATTGTCTATAGGTGCACTTTGTTGAACACTTAAGTGAGCACTAGTTTATAACTCTTTTTGTAATGTATTGTAATGCTCTTATATTGTGTATAATTGTGTATCTTTCTAGGTATTAGTGATGGTTTTGTTCTAACAGTGTCTGAACTGAAGAGTGGTCTCAACTCTAACCTGTCTGTACTACTGGAGATGATTCTCTTAATGGAAACAAAGCACTGTTGTACATCACTCTGGATAAAAGCATCTGCTAAATGCTGTAAATGTAGTTCTACTTTACAGACTACTGTTACAGTTGTCCTCCCATTGCTCTGCATACTTTGTTAGCCTCTTTTCTTCAGTCCTAACAGTATGTGGTTGACCTCACATTTTTTTGTGTAAAAATTCTCATGCAAGTCCAGTATCCAGTATCCTTCTTCTTCTCCAGCTATGCCTTTGTAATGTGTACAGCATGGGGTTTTGCACTGTCTTGTTAAAAAAATGCATGGACTTCCCTGGTAGATGTTGTCCTGAAGTCTATTTAGAGATAGATATAAAGACTGTGTGGAGAATTTTGAAATGAAAAATAAAAGCCTGTGCTATAAATACTGTATATGGGCCAAGTCATTTGACTTCACTGGTACACTGATTTAAACATCAGTTAATGAATGTGTAACAACAGCAATGACATTTGTTTTGTAGTTAAACATTAAATGAGTGGTTTAACAAGGAAATTACCCAAGATAAATGATCAATCATTCAAGACATGGGAGTATTTTACATGCTCAAAGTCTCCCTCAACCTACCAAAACCACTTCCAGGTTTCAATTATAAGTGCACAGACTTTGGGCAAAATGTTTTGGGCAAAATTTGGGCACAGATGTTTGGGAAAAATGAATAATCTTGAGAGGCCATTTGACACCATTGTATTTGGACCATAATGCATTTGTAACTATATCAACAACTACAAGAACAATAAAATTAAATGTAAAAAATACTAATAAAATAAACGAAAAACGATCCTTTTGTATTACTGTAATAGTCTGATGTCTTTACACTACACAATGGCTGTTCATTTTAGGCTGACCACTACAGGGACAGTTTAATAATATAATAAATATAATACAATTATTTTTGTTGCCTTTGAGTTCCATTTCTTTTATTATTTGTAAATGTTCATGGGCTATTTGCTAAATTTTTTTTTTATTAGTGTCAGTGTGTTCTAAGGCCCCATGAGAACCCTGGGAGTCAAATTCATCTGGGCACTGGCCCCAGTGGACCAGGTAGTAAACCATACTTTGGGTCACAATATTAACTACTTTGTAGCTGAACCAACTGATCTCAGATCAGATTCATCCATGTTCATAACAACAAAATAATTTAGTCTTAGATCAGTACTCTTTTGTACACAACTACACAGTGAAAAGTTGTTGATTTTTGTAGTACACAGTACTCCAGTCCTAAACCACACAGATTACTCTGTGTGAACGAATTTACTTGGAAACAGCTTGAGCATTTCATGCTAGTTTGAATACTATTACAGTAGCAATGCTAACTTAAGGGTAGTCAGAGTCATTAGCTATGCTAACTACAGTAATATATAAATTAGCAAGCAATAATCAACTTTACTTTGCAGATTTGCTATCTATTGTACTGTTATTCTGCCTCAAACAGATAAAAGGAAACAACATGTATAACAATCTCATTATTAATGTGTGTTTACAGAACAATGCTAGTAATACAGAGCTAGCTAGCTAGCATAGTTAAACTGACAGGTCAACTGAGGTTAAGGTAACCACAGTAAATGTTATGAGTTTGATTGAATTTTATGCCTGTTATTAATATTATTATTGTTATATATACTGACTATGAAGCTGATCTGTTAACTTTACATGTGAATTTTAAAATCAGTAGTCTATCCTACTACTCTGGGCATTATCAACTTACAAATGGTCAACAAAGTATTTCTGCTGTTAAATAAAGTCAATAAGCTACAACTGTGCAAAACTCTTTTATGCCCACAACTATTAAAAATTGATTTCAACACAGGGAGTAACTGCAACAGGTTTCATATAAAGACAGTTTTCTGTATAAGTTATTATTTTTTAACACTTCCAAGGGAAGCAAAGCCTGCCAGCATTGACACAGAGCCTAAATAACTGTGGAACACTATCAGAAAGCCCATCCAATCCTAATGTAATAACACTGTCAACCTGCTCAGGCTATTGGGAGAGTTACTGGGAAATAACAGCCAATCATGCTGCTTGCACAGTCATTACTACAAAAGTTTCTCGTAATTGCAAGTCACTGAGTCAGAATTATAACTGTTCAACTGATCACCACACACCTGTTAAATGTCTCAGTATTAGTCTGCTGTGAGTGAAATATCTCACTGGGGGGTTACCAGTGACTATTTTGGGATTCTTCTCTTCTTTAAACTTTAAAGAGCACCTTAAAACGTTTTGTTGTACTATGGTTGTGCTACTTTCATAATGTCGTTAATTGATTAAGGTGTTTTTCTCACTGTCTCCTTAGTGTGACATGTTCAGAGGTCATGTGTATAGAAACTTTAAATTAAATGTAAACATTCAATGATACAACTCGTAACATTGTCACAAAGGGATCACAATTTGGAATAAAGTTAGAGTTAAAGTTTTTATTTATAAGTTTATTTTTATATATACTTTGGCTCTCTGAACACTGATCAGAGTCTCATAGAATACACTATTGTCAGATAACGTCGTCGCTTTACAGCGATGTGGACAAAAAGCAACACAGAACATCGTCAGAACGTTACTACACTTGTTTAGTTTGACGAATTACTAGTCAAACGTTTAATTTAGTTTCTGTCCGCTAGGTGTCGTAGTACGTTCGGCTCTGATGACAATTTCGTCATTTGAGTGTAATTTTCGCTCAATTAATTGAACACGTTGGTTATTGTGCCATCTGGTGGTGATCTGTGCCATCTGCTGCTAATCCTTTTCTAAAGAGATCTCTGCCCACATGTTATGTGTGATCAGAATCAGATTCATTCGCCAAGTATATTATTATACAATGTACGTATACTTTACAGACTTGATTTGCTATACTGACTTTAATATAATAATTTTAATGTACTGACTATAATACTGCCATCTACAGGCGATCATTTGAATTAACACTGGAGTACACCTGGCAGAGAGCAAACTGAGAGGAAACTGATTTTAATACATTTATTTCTAAAAAAATATTTTTAAAAAGATATATGATTAAAATACGTTTAAACAATAATCTTAATTAATACTAATTAATGTAATGCAAACGTCTAAATGTTTAATAGAAACAGAGTTTTATGACTCATTGTATAAAGGACAAGAATGAGTGTAATATGAATGTGCTCAAATGTTTCAGTTTCAGCAAGACTCCAATTATTTTTGTCAAAATTATTACCTTTAATATTAATAATTCATTCAAAGGACCGAAGTCGTTTAACATTTTTAAAGTGAAGTACCAGATCTTAAATAAACATATTTGGTTGGTGACCTTTTTATAGGAAAGGAAAAAATAGGGCCAGTCTATAATTTGGGGTACATTTCACATCACTAAAAAAGTGTGAAAAAAAAGTTCTCTCTCAATAGAACAAAACATGCTGTGAGTTTATATAGTCCTTCAGTGTATCATATCCACTAGTTGCAAAGCTTAAACATGACGGGTTTTTTTAAGGAAAGGATGTTTTCACTATTAAGTTTTTCAACTATGTTGCGGACAAAATACATGTCATTACAGATATTTAATTAAATCCAGCACTTTAAGTAAACTACAATTATATAGATAGATAGATAGATAGATAGATAGATAGATAGATAGATAGATAGATAGATAGATAGATAGATAGATATTTATAGATAGATAGATAGATATATCATCCTGAGGAGCCCTGTATCTCCATCTGTTTAAAACTTTTACATAAAAAAAAATGTGTTGATAAGAGAGACAGTGAGCCAATATGAATCCTATGTGTTGTGAGACATGTAGACTGATAATAACTGTTGATTTAACATAGTTGACATTTTTCCATATTTTCCCTGAAAGACGGAACTTCTGCAGACATTAATAAATTAAGATATTTAAACTATTTAAAAGAGAAAAATAATTTAAAAAATATTCTTTTTCTTTACTATTTAAACTTTTGAAATAATTAAAAAATAGTTGTTGACTTTAATGATTTTTATTCATTATTTTGAAACAAAGACACCATTTTAGGAACATGATGACAAATTTCAAGATAAATGAAGCAGATGATGCACATACTGTTTGTGTTGTATTATAACATGTTTTAAATTAATAGATCAAATAAAATATGACATTTTTGAAGAAAATAATTAGAATAAATATCATTATTATAAATGGACATGGAATGTACCCCAAATTATTGAATGACCCAATACATATGACGTTCTAAGTATACATATGCTACTCAAAGTATTATAAGCATTTTATCAAAGTTATACATAATGAGGAAATATATTAGGGGGGAAATGATGCTTGTGTACTAAAATAAAGTATAGTAAAACGTGATGACGCCATATTTTACGTCATTAGGGGGCGTTACCTTTCTAAGTGTCCGTCTTCTGATTTTTTCTCATTTCAGGTCTAGACTTCCTATGAAAGGTAAACAAATGGAACCCCAAAAAACCCAAAATGTAACCCGACAACGGGCATTTAAAGGATCAAAATGCCTGGTCAGAAACGGAAATACAACGTACGATTCCCGCCTGTGAGTAAACAGCTACTTTTAAATAATCTGGGAGCTTTTAAGAGCGTTGTTTGTGGGCTAACCCTTCTCACCTCAAGCAGGGTCGCATTAAGAAAATCATGCAGAAAGATACAGAGGTTGGAAGGATGGCCACTGCAGTTCCAGTTCTCATTTGTATCCTTTAAGAGTAGGAGCTGATTTGTCTTGAACCAACGAGATAAGAAATACGAATAAACGAGTAGCCAACAGGTGTGAACTAGTGCTAAAGTATTTAAGAGTGCTTAGTTGTGTTCCATAACTTTAAAATAAGCAAAAGCTTTGGAAATGTTCTTGATCTCGTTCCTCACCAAAACCAGTGTAATCACCCAGTCAAAGAACAGCAGAGTCATGTCCGTCAACCACATGTGAGTGTTAAAAACATCCCTTACTTGCCTATGAGTGTGTCTAGTGTTTACTGCCTGGCACTCGTAAAGCTGTCCTTATCTCTCTGTAGGAAGCAGTGCACTGAGTCTGAGAAGCTGTTTGACTTCCTGAAGGACCTTGCAGAACAGGCCTGTGGGGCATCTACACATAAAGAGGTTAAAGCCAAGGGGAAATGTCCCAGGCACAGGTACAGAGCCACACTACGCTTTAGTTTCTCTACACTATACTACTCTCCAAAATAATGCAGATGAATTCTAAACACTGCTGCTAAATAGGTTTAAAATATACTCATTGAAAAGTGCCTTTAAAATTAACCAATTAACATGTTGGTACTAGAGGTGGGTAGTCCAAATCCAGAAAGTAAAAATCCACCCCAGGATTTTGCTTCAACTGCCTTGTTGGTTCCACTGCAGATATTCTGTAGCAGAGCCACACATGAATTAGGAGCAAAATCCTGGGTTGGATTTTCACTTTCTGGACCTGGATTACCCACCTCTAGTTGGTACCCAAAACTGAACACTAATGGAAAGTGCTGCGACAGCAGTTCATCAGATCACTTTGTTGGTTTGGAACTGCCACTGAAAATAAAATGTCACAGACCTACTTGTTTAGTTCTTCAAGTCAGTAATCAGTAGTTACCCACTTTTACTTGCATTGTGGCATAGTAGTGTCCATCAGGCCAGTTTAGACGTCCTCAACTCTGATAAATATATTAGATATTAGATTGAAATCTGACATTCTCTGAAATATTTCCATTCCAGAAGAAAGTGGCATAACATGTCTGTCAAACCCAAGTCACCTGATAATGAGGAGCTGATCAAGAGGACCCACACTGAGCCAGTTATCCACAATGACTCGTCTAGTGTAGGAAACCTTTTGATAACATAGATTATGAAGAAATCTGTTCCATGTGATGTTAGTGGTGATGGTCTAGTTTTCAAGCCACTCAGGGAAAAAATGTAGATTTAATTACACTGTCAGTGGGTGCTCTGAAAATCAACGGTAGGAAAGAGACCCATTGTACTTATTTTGTGTTTCTTCATTCCCTTTTTCAGGAGTCTGAGCTTGCTATCTGCTTGGAGGCCCAGTCGCCTTAATGACTGCTGGAATAGTGAGTGTCTTTTATTATTTCATTCACTCTGCCTTCTGTATGGAATTATGTATTACATAACAGATGGGACCATTAAAGACATTTATAAATGAAAGCTATTCTTAGATACAGATATTCTTTATACATTCTGTCATGTTGAAATGATACATTAATTTTATTCCATTTATTCTTGAAGCAGTCTCTGTAGCTCCTACTATCCGCCAGTCTGAAAACTGCAGCAATATTTATGAAGACCCAACAAAATGTTTTTCTTTTAATATTTCCCAGATAAAGCATTTTAATTTGTACATTTGTTTTTGCTATGGATACAAAATTAAGCTGGGAGATAAAACAAAAAAAAAATCTCCAGAATGCCTACAATTGTTTAGAATAGTTTGATATTGAAGCAAAATTGTTTAGTAACATAGTAAATTATTAAGGAAGTGATTATGTGAATAGTTAGTTGATGTATACTAAGTTTTAGATCCCATTAGAAATGACTTTGTGTTGAGGGAGATTTTTTTTCTGCAGTATCCTTTTCCCGTTGGATTCATAATTGTTGTTGAACCTGTAAATAATGGTAAACGTTTCATAGTAAGTTGTCACTTTTTAAGATGTTATTGATGTATACCTTGACAATGATCAGTGTTCATTTCCCTTTAATCAGCTTTGATGTAACAAATATGAGTAATTATGGTTATAGAGGTAAAAAAAAAATGGTGGAAATGTTTTAGAGCTGTATATGTCCTATGTAATATTTTAACATGTACAGTAATGACATTATGTGCAGTTTCTGCTCAGTAACAGTGTGCATTACCATTATGACATGAATACATCAACAGAGGGAGGATAACACATTCAAACACAAGGATTCAACAGTAGGGACTGCAAAATAACTGCATAAATGTCTTGATGATGCAAGGGCAATTTTATTTAAGAAAGTGAATGAAACAGTTTCACTTGTTTACAAATTGTGTTGTTGATACTGAGGTAAAATAAATAACATCATATTTCTAGAAACCCAGAGCATGTCCTCCTTTTGAAGCAACTGCTATTTTGCTATTAAGTTTCTATACTTGATAAGAGTCATTAACTTGAGGAATGATGTTTCATTTGAGTGACACGAGAGCAATCCATCTGCAGGGAACAAATAAATAAAGTGGACAAAATCTGCTGGGAAAATGAGTACAGCATTTGAAGCCTGAATACAAAAGTCATATGAAGGAATGCCCAGTTGTCTTTCAACAGAAAATTCAGTATAGTCTGTTCTACACAAATGACGGGCATTTTCAAGCTTGTTTTCTTATAAAAGAAAAAAAAAGTAGCAATACGTCATAATTATTATGAAAATACCACACAATGTAATGATCACATATACAGAAATAAAGCCAGTCTCTCCTGTTTTTTTAGCTGTATCATACAAATCAGAAAGAAACCGAGTGGTTTAACAGTTTTCTGTTTATTTTTGCTTATTTTCTCAATCCTCCAGAACTTCTATAAATCTGGCATGGATTACTTTGAGGAAAAAAGCCACAATCTATCAGAAACTCTTGGTCCAAAAAAAGGCATCATTTAAATCCTGTACCTCTGCTGTCCAGGTTAAGAGTGCCACATGAGAAAATTACCATGCTACAACAAATTACATATATATGCAAATAATATATGCAAACATGAATAGATGACTCAACCTTCCTATGGATCCCTCTGTAATTTATATTCATCTTTTATTTATTTTGATATCTGGATTTATTAAAACTTTAAAACAATCAGAAAGGAACATGTAGAAGAGCAATGCTCAGTCTCTTGTTCAGTAGAGCTGCATTCCACTGTTCTCATTTTTTGTACAAGTGGACAAAATAAAAAAGCAAAAAAAGAAACGGGGGGAAATGTCCAAAATAGCAGTGAGTGTATTTGAAGCTCAGCAGAGTCGTGCGCCATAGCCAAATGTCTGTTTGATGGCCTGGCAGTAGTACCTCTGCCAGCCCTCTCGTGTGCGGTCCTCTTCACTCTCAGGCACAGCCCGACACTCTACCTTTAGCTCCGTTTCATTGCCTTTGTCTATGAACGTCAGCGTCACTGTCGCATAGTGCTCTACGTCCATAAACAGAGAGAAACAGAAAGAGAGAGCTGTTGAACAAAGACTGTAGCTTTTATTAATGTAGAAATCATGACACTTGTGAAAAATAGCAAATAATTAATGTTGCATTATGCCTCTTACCACATGGCCACGTGTTGTACCTCCATTTCATCACTATCTTCTCATCAGGAACCTAAAAAAAACCCACCAAAATTTGAGTCAGTACCTTTAGTCTACCCTGGTTCTGGACCTACATTTCTAATCTAAAAAAGCAGAATTCTCACCAGCTCCTGGAACTCTCCAAATACATTCCCATCCAACAGACGGAATTTGCCTCCTTTGTCTGGCTCGACTATGGCAGCAGAATGTGTAAACGCCTGCACCATCTACACATTTAGACATGCAAACATTACTGCTTTTGAACAGCATTTTGCCTATATTTAACAGACCCCTCCAGCCAAATTAGTTCTTCCCGGCTAGGAAGAGTGGGGAAACAAATGACAAGTGGTTGAGTTAGCTGTTATTCTCCCAGTTGGACAAGCTAGGAGATGACTGGCTGATGACTAGCCATTGACAGTTCAACTCATTTTCCTGAACCCATTCTTTTGAATTGTATGATTACATGAGTCATATGTCGGATTCTATAGTTTAATTTTGTTTCCTAAAAAATGTAGATGAAACACTACAGATTCACTACAGTGGTGTTAGAAAATTTGTGAACTCTTTAGAATTGTCTATTTCTACATAAAAATGACCTAAAACAGCATCCAGTTTTCCTAAAAGTACACATGGAGAACCCAGTTAAACAAATGAGACAAAATTTATACTTGGTCATTTATTTATTGAGGAAAATGATCCATTATGACATTTGTGAGAGGCAAAAGTATGTGAACCTCTGCTTTCAGTATCTGGTGTGACCCCCCTTTGCAGCAATAACTAACTAAACGTTCTTTAGTAGAACTAGTGTGTTTAGGGTCGTTCTGACATTTTCCTTTAGAATTCTCTGATCACAAACTTTCAAGCACCACTGTACATCATTAACATACAAAGAAAGACACATTTGTGCCAAACCGTAACAGTGTGAAAGGACAAAACTGACCTCCTGGTTGAGGAAGACTCTGTAGAGGTCCTCCGGTGAGGTGAGGAATGTGTCTTTCAGTGAAAACTTGCAAGTGGGGATCTTTACTCCTGTAGTAGAGGGAGCTGCTGTGCTACTGGAACCAATCTTAACCCAAAATTACAAAATGTTTTCATTAAAAACACAACTCCACTTTTATTAATTCACTACACTACTTCAATCCATATTTTGGGATTTAGAGTACCAACATGCAATGTCAACAAATACTGATGCCCACCTGAGTTTTGTCCACTTTGACTTTTGCCTGACACGTCTGCTGTTTAGTCACACCGTTGGCTGTAGGTAAGATCATACCCTGAGTAAACTCTGTAACAGAATGTGTATGAAAGGTCAAGACTTGTACACATCTTTGCGATACTGTGACCTGCCTGAAAAACACAATCTTTTGGCTGAATTAAAGGTAAACCAGATAGCCCACTAGTTAAGTTGCAGAATTTCATGTAGCAATAAACAAAATAAAAAGACTAACATTTGCTGATGTCAAGGGCGTAACTTTGGGTCCAACATTGGGGGGGTTGAGCTGTCTGCCTATTTATTTATTTATTAAATCATTTACTTTTCTAAAAGGATTCAGGAGATTTTGGGTTAACCGTATTAGAAATACATTGTAATGCTTTTACTATGTATTTATTTAACTTTCTTTGTATTTACTCTGCACCTTAAACAATTAAGAAATGCGGAGCTAGCTAACGGAGCTAGCTAAAATACCTGAACATTTATTCATAGTGTGTCTGATACAAAGCGGCATAGTTATTCAATCATCAGCTAACAATACATTTACCTCATTTTGATTTTTCCACTTTTTACAAGGCGGTGTTGTCGACCAACAATGAAAATATGTTTTTTGTCCACTTTTTGGTTCTCTTTTCGTTTTTTCTTACGACACCCACTCCCCCAGCAGCTGCTTACACTAGCAAGCAAACGGTCAGGGTTGCCAGGTCCAGCAAAAAATATCCAATCCAAAGCCTGTCTAAAACCCGCCCTTCAGAAGCTTGAACTAGCCCAAAATATGTCTGTCACGTTTGAAGCAAATGGCAAAACAACTATGAATGTACAACTTAGTATTTTGTTTATAAGAGATTTTTTATCGGTCATTAATAATATGGTAACATTAGTGTTTATTAAATCTTTTATAACAGTTTCATATCCCAGTCAAGAACATTTAATAGTAACATAATTAGCAAAAAAAAAAGGAACTGTCTCTCTCTCTCTCTCGCTCTGTCTCTCTCGCTCCTTTTCAGGCTGTACTTCCTTATGTCGTTCGTATTGTTGCATTCAATCTTCCAACACCCACTTTTCTTGTTGTTTTCTGGCAGCTACGGTTATTTTTAAAAATAGCCAAAAAAACCCCGCAGCCTGCAACGCTTGAATGTTCACCCGCGACTGGATTTTCAAACAAGCCTAATTTGGCGTGAAAACCACGAACCTGGCAACCCTGGAAATGGTGTGCGCTGCTGCTTGGTGGAGGTTGAATGATACCACGTTTTTGTGTGGAAAGGGGGGGTTACATTACCAAATGATTAAACATGCTAGTATTTTACCCAAAATTGATCACGAATAAAGAAAATTAACAAGTTATTCATGAAAGATGTTTTTGTAAATAGAAATTATGTGACTTTATTGAGGGGGGGG
>BRDA01041916.1:0-19533 GCA_036984385.1 Crenuchus spilurus
GAGGCACGGTGTGCAACAGCAGCATCACAGGCCAAACAAGGCCAGTGGCTTCGCTGGGAGAATTTAGAGAAGCGGAAGATCACTTGGCAAGAACTCTGGGCAATGGAGGCAAGTCGTATTAAGTTTTTACTTGGAGCAACTTATGATGTCCTTCCAACACCACAAAACCTTGGACAGTGGGTAGGTGAAGACCCTAGTTGTAGATTTTGTACAGGGGTTGGCACGCTGAGGCATATTCTATCAGCTTGTAAGGTTAGTTTGTCGCAGGGGAGGTATACATGGAGGCATAATCAGGTGCTAAGGGTGTTAGCATGTTTGTTGGATGGCAAATGCTTGGAGGTGAATGCATTGACGAGTGGTTGTAGTAATAAAGTGATTAGGTTTGTCCGTGAGGGGGAACATATTCGAGAGCAGGCACAGGCTATAAATATTGGTAGACGGGGCAAAGCGCGAGATTGGAAATTGCTGGTGGATGTAGGTAAAAAACTGCAGGTCGCAGAGTGCATTGCGTTAACTACACTGAGGTCAGATATGGTGCTGTACACTGAAAGTAAACGGATAGTTTATTTCATAGAGTTAACAGTTCCATTCGAGGATGCAGTTGACGAAGCATTTGAAAGGAAGAAGCTGAAGTATGCGGACTTGGCGGCTGAGGTGAGGGAACGTGGGTGGCAGGCAGATGTAAGACCAGTGGAGATAGGTGTTAGGGGATTTGTAGCCAAGTCTACTACATCCCTGCTTGTGCAGTTCGGCATCAGGGGCTGGAAACTAAGGGCAGCTGTGAAGGAGTTATCAGAAACAGCTGAAAGGTCTAGTCAGTGGTTGTGGATGAGGAGAACACAGATTAGTTGGGGAAATCACTGTAGAGGAGCTGTTTTGGTGGTTGCTGATGTAGCACGTAAAGATCACATGGAACTGGTGGCACTGAGCATGCATTAACCGTGCCAGTGGGGCTAGATACAGCCTTAGTCACCAGGGAGGCCAGTGTGGATTTACGTTTGTTAAGGGTAAGGAAGGTCTGTAGAGCTAGCTTGGAGGGGGGTGGGTCTGGGATGCCAGACTTCACTGTTGAGCCTTCTGGAGGTATTGTGGGCTTAATTCAGCGAAACACTGACGAGGGAAGGTGCCTACCTGATGACCCCTGTGAAGAGCTAGTAATGCAGTGTGTGGTTTGGGTTCTCATGTGGTAGGCTCAATGAGTAACCGTAGATAGTACGGCTGGTCACTGATTGGATCATAAATTGCCACAGCAACCATAGGGTGTAGCTGTAGGATTGAAAAATGTGTGGCTGCTGTTGGTAAGAGAGTAGGGTGGGCCCTATGTGAAGCTCTAATGGTTTGGCATAGGATATTTTACATCTTATCCTGTGTATGTGTAATTAATTTCAGGAGAATGTCCGATTCACACAGTTTGTAGTGAATACTAGTGTTACAGCAATAATAATAATAATAATAATAATAATAATAATAAAATAGATAGTTCTGGATTTTAATCTAATTGAAAATTAAACGCTACTTTTAAGGATTTATTTACTTTTAACGGTATAAAAAGTTTCTCTACCAGCTGACAGCTTTCCTATTATGCTGCATCTTCTTAATTGAGTTAATTTTCCGGTACATTCACACCTTGAACACTTCCTCCCATATATTGTTCTGATACATTAAGCACAGATTGTTGAGTGAAATAACCAATGTCCTGTGCTGTGTCCATGAGGACAACTGAGGGCTTTACTGTCTCAAGTTACTGAAGGAGATGCCTATAGGGGTGCCGGCCTCCACTCCTACAGCCGCAGATATTAGTAATCAGAAATTGACACGCATCACCCTGCACTGTAATCATACATGTCAGTATTCTTCACACAGACACATTTCATAACCACATCTTTATTAGTATTAAAGTTATCCACAATTATTGTGTAAAGAAGCAAACAGGACATCCTGTGCAAGAAGTAATGACTGGTAAGGGTAAGAGGGATCAATTCTGATCTCGCCATTGTGCTTTGTGACCTTGCTATTGGATGTCCTGAAGGATTGACAGACTAATTCTGATTATCTTGACTTGTACCTGTAAGGATGGATTCAAACCAGATGTTATTGATGAGGTGAGGATGAACTTAATTGCTGTACAGAACTGGATGATCTTGTGGGAGGTTAAATTTCTACTACTACAAAAAGACCTTTTGCTACTGTGATCTCCTGGTGATTTGCCTCCCACTTCAGGTCAAAACTAATAATGGTACAATTACACAGAGGCTGTACTTTGTTCTATAAATAATACTAATAACAGTTCACTAATAGCTTAACCTTGCTCTCAGTAATTAGAAGGAAATATTTCTCCTTTCAGATAAAACAGATAAAAAGCATTTTTGACTCTCAGCTATGGGAACCAACCACCATCATCAATATTTTCATGTTTTCATTGTTGTGGAGACATTTGATCTCCACAAAGAGCTACACACGCAGTTTTTGGAGTGCAGCTCTTCAAACATAGGAGATTAATTTGCACACACAAACACACTCCTGAACATTCTGCTGCTGTTCCTTAATTACGGCATCTGTGTGATATAATTGATTTTGTTTCACTTTATAAAGTCACTGCAACACTAGTGCTTTCAATTAGCAATCAATACATCCCTGAACTCTTACAGGTTACTGTACTCTACGGTCTATAACAAAGATATAAAATAAGGGTGTACATTTCATGACCCACCACAACTTGCTCACATTTCAATACATTCAATAAAATACAAAACACACATTAGCTTTGTTTAACAGAGCTGAGGCTGTTAAATGAAAGAATTAGTGATCACATAATTTGAATCACAGTATAGTAGCTAATTACAACAATGTGTTAATTGTATTGTCATTGTTTTTGTTTTGTATCATAGAAGTTCTTAAAATCTTTCTTAATTTACAAAATTGAGTACTAAGAGTACTAAAGTTACATCTACCCAAGACAGCTTTCATTATTGGATACCTCAGCCAACTAAATAACTGTCTTTTAGCATTAGCTTACAAGAGCTAAATTTGCTAGTCTACTAATGCATTTGCTTTGAGGAAATAATAATACAAAAAATATGTTCCTATCTAAGCAGAGCTTTTTACTTGTCTTCTAGCAAAAAAATTACATCTGAAAATAATAATTAAGTATATCTAAAGCCCCAGTCACACTAGGGTTTTGTATTTTGTGTCTTACAAAATGAGTGTGGCTACAAATGGGGCAGGAAATCAGCAGTCTAAACAATCCAACATTTTGGCTTAGCAGTTTCACATCTGAAGACTGCTGTTAATAAAAATTACAAAAAAAGAATAAATTCTAATTACCGTCAATGGCAGCTGGAGAAAAATATTCTAGGTGTGGGCTGTTTGAGTCATATTCAGACAGTTCCCACAACCATAACAAACTGCAGGATAGTACTGCTCTGTGAAAAAGTCAGGAAATACTTAATTAGCTTTAAAATCAGCTAATACAAAACAGCAGACAAATGTGCAACATAGAAAGTACAGTATGTACTGTATCATTAGATTACCAACTGAGTCTTGTTCAAAAACATACACAAAAAATTAGCAAAAACACTATTAAGACTAAATATTAGACATTTCTAGAGACATGTGTTACATGTCAATGTCAGATGTTCATAAAACCACTGACTCTGCTGTGGTGATAAATAAAGCCCTTCAGGCAACAGATTGAAAGATGCTGATTGGCTAAATTTTTGTTGCTATGCGAGTATTTTGTGTCAGTAGGTCAGTGATTGGCTGCTGATTCTCTGACTGGATGATATTTCTGTCACCTCAGAAAAAAGATAGAATGAACCAGGAAGCTAATCCCCCCATTATATTTGATATACTGTATTACATCTCATGTTTAGCACATACAGATTTAAAATATGTAGGCACTGATTACTTAAACATTTTAAAAACTAAAATAAAAAACGATTTCCACCAAGGAGGGCAGTGTCCTAGCACCCTGTATTGGCCAGCTGCCACTGATTACCATCTATTTCCACCTCGTGACTGATGGTGTACCATGCTAACTGTTGCTTGTGTTGTATTTTGTAATCTGTATTAGAAGAGTGGTATATTTCCTGTTTTGAAACCACAACTATCAGTGCTTCCTCCATGTTGGCTCAGATACAGCAGAGACAGTACAGAGGGGGTCATAAGTCACAAAGCCAGAACAGCAGCACTATTAATTAGTGACACAAATTTGTTCACTAAAGTTCACTAAAGTTTAACTCAGTGTGAAAGAGGGCAGGCAAAATGTTTACTCCCTGAAGTCTGCCTATCACGACAAATCTCTATGAAATAAATGTAATTTCAATCGTGAAAATTCATGGACAAAATCACTGTGTGACAGGGTCATAGTTGTGCACAGAGGAAACATGTAATTGTAGACCATTATAAGTGCATCGGAATGCAGTGAAAAGTGACTTGAAAGTTCCCCATCATATGCACTCACCAGAAGGTGGCTAATATTATGGGATCTCCATTATTTAGTGCCATAAATGTCATTATTAAAGAAAAACATTTTATTTGAAAGTTTTACAAATTGTGGTCATTAAACTACACACATCTGTGCTTTTGTTTATTTGTTCTAGAACCTGAACATAGTTCTCTGCATTAATGGTACCTTTCCAGATATGCAAGCTGCCCATGCCACAAACACTCATGCAACCCCATACCATGAGTGATGCAGGCTTCTGAACGGAGCGTTGATAACAACTTGGGATATCCTTGTCCTCTCTGGTCTGGATGACATGGCGTCCCAGTGTTCCATAAAGAACTTCAAATCGTGACTCATCTGACCACAGAAGTCTTCCATTTTGCCACACTCCATTTTAAAAGATCCCTGGCCCAGTGCAAACGTCTGAGCTTGTGGAGCTTGCTTAGAAATGGCTTCCTCTTTGCACTGTAGAGTTTCAGCTGGCAACGGCGGATGGCATGGTGGATTGTGTTCACTGACAATGCTTTCTGGAAGTATTCCTGAGCCCATTCTGTTATTTCCTTGACAGTAGCCTTCCTGTTTGAGGTGCAGTGATGTTTAAGGGCCCGGAGATCACGAGCATCCAGTAGAGTTTTATGGCCTTGACCCTTACGCACAGTGATTGTTCCAGATTCTCTGAATCTTTTGATGATGTTATGCACGGTTGATGATGATAACTTAAAAGTCTTTGCTATTTTACGCTGGGTAACACCATTCTGATATTGCTGCACTATCTTTCTGCGCAACAATGGTGGAATTGGTGATCCTCTTACTATCTTGACTTCAGAGAGACACTGACACTCTGAGAAGCTCTTTTTATACCCAATCATGTTGTCAATTGACCTAATTAGTGTTACTTGGTCTTACAGCTGTTTGTTATATGCTGAATTTCCTTTTTCCAGCCACTTATTGCTACTGGTCCTAACTTTTTTGGGATTTGTTGACACTGTGAAATTTTGAATCAACATATTTCTCCTTTAAAATGTTACATTTACTCAGGTTAAACTTTCAGTTTTTATTCACAATTTGTTTAGTGTCCCAACTTTTTTGGAATCCGGTTTGTACACACACTCTAATGAGCATGCACACTAGGGGACAGCACCCTTGCACAGATTCGTTTGCAGCCCTATCCCAAATGCTCAGGCAGCAACTGGGGTTTAAGAGCCTTACTCAAGAGCTCAATTGCCTCGTTTCAGCCATATTGTACATGGGATAGAAATGGTGACTCTTCAGTCCCAAACCAGTTTCTTTAAATTATAGGTCATGCTCCATGCAAAATTCAATTTTAGTTTATTCTAAAACAACAACATTGAAAAATAAGAAAATACTCAAAAATACAGCAGCTATTTAGCAATTTGCATACATTAGCTAACTAGCCAGCCAGCTAATTACTTCTTTGGCCTGAAAACTAAGCTGAAAAAACTTTTTTTAAGCTAAAAAAACTGTATTTTTTTAACATTTTAATAGTCAGAAAATACTTAAATAGCAATTCTGAACACTTTTTTATAAGTAAATTCACTGCAAAACACTGTTGATTAATTATACTAAACATACAATTACTCCACATATAGCATTACAATGAAAACCAAAGCATGTCATGAGATGCTGAGAAAGCCTAATGTGATCAGTATTTTAGAGGCGTTCTGTAAACAGGCTTTGCATGAATGACTAAATGAAATACTGTATAGCTTTTGAGCTCAAACACAATACCATTAGTATTCATGAAAAACCTACAGACCTCTGCTCCATTTACTAACAGTCAGAGAGTTATATGTTCTCCTCTTCATCCTCATATCATTCCTCACTTCCCTCTATTTACTGCCCTGCCCCCTCCACCACATCACTATGTTCCTATCAAGCAATGAAAATTTATCACCACCATAAAAGCATCATCTCAGCCACATTTCTCTTCATATGGACTGCAGCTAAAGCCTCAAACATACACCCACAAAATGTGCATTCCTGATATATATGGCTAATATGTGCTTTGTAAGGTATTTCCATTGGCTTCTGTGTTAGCGTAGGAAAGTAATTCTAAGAAAACATTTATTCTACATGTATACGTACTGTATGTAGAGAATATGGGCTCTATACATTCACATATAATTTCTTGCATTACATACAATTACTTGATTACTTGTTAATGATATATAATGCAGTGGAAATTACTTTTGTGCTATTTCCCCTAAACTTCTCATTATCTGACACCTCAATGTATAACCATGTGTTTGTATTATTTGTCAATCAAACTGCCGATTCTGAATTTTTAATAAATGAAAAATATAATATTTAATTGCACTTTGACACTGTTTATTCTGCACAAGCATCAGTCTACATACAGTCTACAAGCTCAGCCCACAGAGTCACACTGAAGCCGGGCTTCAGTGCAAGTTTATGGTCGGTTCAAATGCAGTTTTGTTAGTGGAGCAAAGACTGACATTATTGTGGGAGAAAAAAAAAAACTTTTACAACATTATTTGGGTCCTGTTGGGATGCTATGCTGCACTTGGAGTCTATGATGGTATTAAAAGTACTATTTGAGTATTAAATCTCAGTCTTTTGTTTATCCCACTTCCTTGCTTGGGTACTGTGTGTGATGACTGGTGGAGCTCTCAGGGGAAGGGAAAATTTCAGCCAACTGCACAATAAATCTGCCAGTGTTAAATCAACACTATTGGAGTTAAATTAACACTGAGGGTGTCAAAATGTAACACTCTCAGTGTTAATTTAACTCTAATGGTGTTGATTTAGCACTGGCAGATTTACTTGTGCCAATACTGACACTGTACTGTCTATGTTGCTCTCTTGATAGCGCTCTCCTGATCTCCTAATGGTACTCTCCTGATCTCCTGTTAATGCTCTCCTGATCTCCTGTTCTTCTGATGGTGGAATTCACTCTCATGGTGGAAGATGGACATTAATATTAGCCAATGTGAGAGGCCTTCAGTTGTTTAGAGGTTACCCTGGGGTCCTTTGTGACCTCACTGACTATCAAATGCCTTTGTGACTTTCCTACATTTATACAATATGTCTGACTGTGGATTGGTGGAGTCCAAAGAAATGCTTTTATAATCCTAGTCTCATGAACATCACCAACTCTACTTCTGAGGTCCTCAGAAATCTCCTTGTGCCATGATACACTTCATCAACTGTCTGGTGAAGATCAGACTTTGCTATAAAACATGGCTTCCACTCAGACATGATTGTCATCCCATTAATTGATCCCATTAATAACTTTTACCTCTCACAGGATTATTTTCCTCAATAAAAAATAACCATGTCTAGTATTTTTGTTGCATTTGTTTGATTTGATGTATATATATTTGATGTATATATATATATATATATATATATATATATATATATATATATATATATAATTAAAAGCATCTACCCACACATTCATCACTCACTCACATGTTTGTCGTTAATTCTGGCTTTGTTTCTCATTGATAACACTTAAAACAAACTAAAACACATCACACTAAAGAGACGGCACGCAATGTGACTGCTTGAAAATGGATGCAAAAATAAATAGCAGCCAAGATCCCCGAGAACAGGTGTACAAAACAAAGGCTTGCCCGCTGGACCACACTGGCACACTCTATAACAGAGCGTAAACCTGTAAGAGTGATGTTAAATGTTCATTTATTCATTTCATTAGTCTTTTGTATTTATTTCTCATTGTGTTCTGTATGTAAAACTATAGTTATTCTATATAAAATATATTTTAGTTAATATTTTAGAGTGTCTGGAATGGATTAATTGGATTTACATTATTTCTTATGGGAAATATTGCTTCAGTTATTCATTTTGGTTATCATCAGGCACTTTACAACAGATTATTGACAAGAATCGAGGTTCCACTGTATAGGTAAACCACCCAGCAGGCAGAGAACCTCATCACAACATTGTATTAGTGTTGCAAGAATGTAGACAACATTGTCAGAACATTGTAACAATGTCATTGTGCCAGCTGGGCATACACCAGCTCTGGCAAGGTGTCAAATGTGTTTCATGCATTTTTTTTTTGTCACAGTGGGTCCTTGTGGAGGGAGGGTTGTTTTTAAGGACAAATTAAATGGACATGAATACCAGAATTACAGCAGATAATAAGACTGTAATGCAGTTACTTATGATAACCGAGAGTGAGCATAAAATGTTATTCTTTCTCATTAATAAACACCTTCTCACAGTCCTGATGCCTGTTGTTTTGTTTTGTTTTCTCATCTGATGTGCTCACCCCCCTTCCCCCTCATGTTTTCTACTGTTCCTAGTTTGTGTTGGTCATCCTTTAGTCCTTCATCTTTGTTCAGAGGATGCTGCCCACAGGATGCTGTTTATTTTTGGTTGGTGGTCTATTTTCAGGCCAGCAGTGACACTGAAGTGTTTAAAAACTCCAGCAGCTCTACTGCATCTGATCCACTTATGCCAGTGCAACACACACTAACACCACCACCACCACATCACTTTCACTGTAGTACTGTGATTTGCCATGAAGCTCTTTACGCATTGTTCCTGATGTTGGTGACCTCTGCACACTGTGCACCTCAACATTCCCTGACCCAGCTCTGTCATTTTACGTGGCCTACCACTTTGCGGCCGAGTTGCTGTCATTTAAAATTGCTTATATTTTGTTATACCGCTGTCAGCTGCCTGTGGAATATTTATTTGCGAGGAAATTTCACGACTGCACTTGTTGCGCAGGTGGCATCCTATCATGATACCATGCTGGAATTCACTGAGCCCCTGAGAGCGACCCATTTCTTCACAAATGCTTGTAAAAGCAGTCTGCATGCCTAGGTGCCTGGTTTGATATACCTGGAAGTGCTTGAAACACATGAATTCAATGATTTGGGTGGGTGAGTGAATACTTTTGGCAATATAGTTGATCTGATAAATTTAATTGACTGTATACAAGGAGGTGGTATTAATGGCTGGTTAGTGTATAAAGCAGTTATATTCTATGTTTGGCCATGTTTACTTGTATTTCACTACTTTCCAAACTTCCTGCCATGCTGTCTCATCGACCATGTTGGTAGGAGATGGTAAAGTGCTCAGCTCCACCAGCTGCGTCCTGAGGGTCCCTGTGGCCACTGACGATAAACAGCACAGCAGGAACCTGAGTCTCTACCCCAGCTGCTGCACAGCACATTTAGCAGGTGTGCCTGAAGGGGTTGGAAACAGCTTCCTTATAGCACCACTGCAATGAAATCCCATTTGTTTCCAGGACCACAACTTATCAGCAAGCTCATAAAATTCTCAAATCAAATTACAAAAGTAACTAAACTTTGTTTTCCTGAAATGTCTAATAAAGTAGATACCAAATAAATGATTAAGTAGCAGTAGACACTTTAAAAACAAAGGCTTCCTGGAACATCTTTTAAGATGTTGTCACACTGGCAGAACCCCCAAATAGTATTCCAGGAACCTTTAACATATTCCTTGGAAATTGTAAGTATTTTGAAAAAGCGATAAGAATAAAAAAAAGAAGTAATCAAACAAATGTGACAAATATTAGTTATTTATTTATTGAGGAAAATTATTCAGTATTACTTGTCTGTGAATGGCAAAAGTATCTTCACCTTTAATTTTAGCAGATCATTTGAAGGTGAAATTTGAGTCAGTTGACAATCAGGTGTGAGTGGGTGTCCTGTTTTATAAAAAAAAAAAAAAAGGCAAAGTCTGATGGTTACAGCACATGTTTGTGGAAGTGCATCTTTTCTACTGGTACATAATCTGTCTGACTGTGGATTAGTGGAGTCCGAGCTCTTTACAGATGGTAAATATTTCCAGTTTCATGAGCATCAACAACTCTTCTAATGAGGTCCTCAGAAATTTCCTTTGTTCATGAGAGTTTCAATTTGTACTACTTAATTTGTTTGTGTTTCAATAAGTTAGGTTCAGATGTTGGTTGAAATTTCAGGATGAACCTAAAAGGCATTCTAACATTTACATGAGAAGTTAATGTGACCTTCTCTAAATTTTTGAATGCACATGTCCAACTGTTCTCTACTCCTACAGTACATGGCGACTCAGCTGATGCCATAGGTTTTAGGGATACAGGTCTGGAGAAAGTGCAGGTCACTCCATTTGAGATACCCCAGTCTCCAGCAGCCGTTCCGCAATGATGTGACCTCGATGAGCTGGAGCAATGACATTCATGAAGATGAAATGAGGCCTGTGTTGTTCATGCAGAGGCACAATGACCAGATTAATGATGTTATTACAGTAGTCTGGGTTTGTCACTGTACCATTCATACAGTGTAGGCAGTTCTGTATTGACTAGACACACTAATATCACCACAACCAAAGGCCCATCTGGTGACAACAGTAGCTGATACATAGCTTCTCCTTCACGTCTTAATCATCATTTCTGCTCAGCATGAATCGACTTTCATCAGTGAACAGCACTGAGACTCACTGGTCCCTCATCCAGCGTAAATGCGCCCTGGCCCATGCAAGACAATGACACCTGTGCCTGGTGGTGTGGTCAGGTACCCCCCGCATGTCATCTAGCATGCAGACCAGTGGCGGATGCTGATCTTTCAAGGAGGGGAAGCTCAATTTCGGCCTACATCATAAAATGTATCAGTTTATTTATATGTAAAATTCTACCCTCCATTCCTTTTCAAGAAAATGATCTGTGACCTTGGCGTACAAACAAGGTGTGTTTTCCAGGGACTTGACTAGTGTCCTCTCAATGGCCAACAGAGCTAGGCTGCTTAAACGGCCTTGGCTCATGGTGTTGCAGGTCTAAGACTTGAGCCGCTTTAAACAGGAGAAGCTCTTTACACCTGCTAGCTTGCTAGCTGGGACTGGCACGAGGCTAGTGTGAAGTGTGTCCGCCTGTGAATGCTTTGTGACGGTGGAGAGGCTCAGCAGCACCCGCTGGCCAGAAACTTTGATAGAAGTCAGAAGGAGTGATAGAAGTCAGTCTCCAAACACAAGCAGCTACAAAAGAACACCAGAAATAGAAGCTCGACTTGACGCTAGTCGTTTTTAACAAAGAAAATACTGCTAAGATGATTAGGAAAGTCTTCGGTTCAACTCAGAACATAATGAAAATTTAAAAAATGCTCCCACGGATGTTTACACAAAAAGATCACTGATTCGCTCATTTAGCTGCCAATCAAAAAGGGATTCAACCTCAGACACATCATCCAATCATCATGCAGAAGCTGAGCGTCCGGGCCAGCCGAGGCCAGCCCACTGCCCCATAGACCCCCAGAGATGCTGAGCATCCGATGGGCGGGACAAAGCCCAGCATTTATCCAATGACTCGTCTCGTTTCGCTGCACGCTTTGCTTTGCCATTGAACTCTGTGGACGCTGAGCGTCCACTCTGTTTAAAGCACTGTGAAGCTGCGGGAATGAGTGAGAGGAAAGCCGCGTCGTTACCAGTGATAAGAAGCTGATTCTGAACAAAAGTTGAGCGCGTTGTAGCGCATATTTAGTCAATGACATGTACACACAACAGTATATTATTGATCACTTATTTTTTACATTTTAGGGGAAGCTGAGCTTCCCTTGCAGTCTTAGAGCAATTGCCTCTGATGCAGACCATGCTCATGTAAATAATTTCAAATGGTCTGACATGACATGGATGAATCTCACCTCTCTTAAAAGTGACTGGAGTTGTGTGGCATCATCATCCGGCTCTGCAGGGCACTGTTCACAATGAAGCGGAACTAACCCATCAGTGTGGAATGTGGTGAAAGGACATCCACTTCTATGTCTTTCTGTGACTCTTCCAGTCTCTCTGTGTCTCTGTTACAACCTGCTGATGACACTCTGTGACACTCTAAGCTCAGTGGTCACTTCTGTCAAGAACATCCTGTTTGAAGCCTCCCAGTGGTGAGGTACTGATGATCAGGTGTTAGGTGTGGTCTTGGTGTGATGATGTCAGAATGTGAACAGTTTGATGAGGATGAGTTTAAATACCAATTCTGACTGAAGCAAGACTTTTATTGGTGGATTCATGGATCAGACAGCTGATGTGAATTTTGCCATTAAGCTGCTTGTTAGAGAAGCAAGTTGTATAAAAAGTACTGAAACACTGAACAGTTGGGACATGTGCAGTCAAAAGTTTAGAGACAGTCACATTAAGTTCACCTGTAAAGGTTAGAGCGCATTTTAGGTTCAGGCCAATGTGCCTCACTTTTTGTGAGTAGTTTATATATTTTATATATATATATATATATATATATATATATATATATATATATATATATAAATATATATATATATATATAAGCCACAACTTTAAAACCATCTCCTTTGTACATGCACTCATTGGCCATTCTATCAAATCCATTTATCATAAAGGTCCTAAAGAATTTGGTGCTGCCTGCCAGTCTAACACACATTAACACAACACCACCACCACCACATCGGTGTCACTGCAGTGCTGAGAATGATGTCCTGTGGGGGTCCTGACCATTAACGTACAGGGTGAAAAGCATATAGAGGAACAGTCTGTAATTGTAAAATTGAAGAACTGAAGAAGTGAAGCTGAGAAAATGGACATGTGTAGAAATCAGATGGTTGTTTTAGTGTTTTAGCTCATCACTGTAGATGTGTGTGACTCAACAACTGCTCAGAATATGTTTTATAGAAATACAGCAAAAGCTCCTTTCAGTTCAACAGACTAGCCTATATCCAGATGTCTTTCTAAATGCACGTAAATGCTATATAATAATTGGGTTGTTTTTCCCTTTACTGTACCTCTGTTCTGGTTGGCTTGTATTGTGTACACTGTTCAAAAAGAAGTTCAATGTGCAATAACCGCACTCTGCAATGCCAGCATGAATGCGGCAGAACTGCTGTTAAATGAAAAAACATATGTAAATGTGTCCATGGTTGTGACATCACAGCCATGTTAAAATAAAGAAGCAACATTTCTATATATTTCTATGCAATATCTATATACGTATTTGAAAAGGAGAATCATCATTTTAAACATCCACATGCTGTATAACACCATAAAAATTGCAATTGAATTTGAGTTTTCCATGATATGTTCTTTACAGTGCAGAGGCCTACTTTGCTCAAGGGTTCAACAGCAGAGTAAAGTGAAAAGTACAGTGAAGGAAAGACGGGGATATTGCAAACTGAAGACCTCTGACATTTAATCTCTGCTTTTGGTGTACCATGAAGTAGTTTGAACTCATAACCCTGTGGTTATGAGTGCCAGACCAGCACAACTACCTTAAATAACACTGGACATTCCTTCTGACAGGTTAACATCAACACAAAATGACTAAGTTCAGTGGAAACACTGTGTATCTACTTACAACCACTGATGAAATACGTGATCAGATTAGATTCAACTTTTTTGCCAATGCAAACACAAGGGAACTTGAACTCTAAATTTAACCCATCCATGCACACACTAGGCTACGCCTGAAGCAACAGACAGTCCTATCTACAGCGCCCATGGTGCAGTTGGGGTTTAGGTGCTTTGTTCAAAGACACTTGAGGGATCGAACCGGCAAACTTCCAGTCACAAGACCAGATCCATAACCACCAGACCACAGCTGCCCCTGGAATCAAACCTCAGTTTTCTGCGTGACAGGCAGAGATAATGTCCACTATACTAACAAGGGCAATCTAACTTGTATCTCTAAGCTGTAAGATTTCAGGCCAATCTGAAAAAGTGCCCCACATGGTAACAAGCAGTTAAACTGGTCTCAATCTACCCCAACCAGTGGCAGAGCCAGCAGGGAGTGCTCTGAGCAAACAAATCAAATAAATCATAGAAATTAAACTCAGATATCCTTAACAGAGTTGTAGTACTGTTGACGTAAGAACAGTGATATACACAGAAGTTAGATAGATTTAACTTCAAGGGTGCAACAGAGAACACAACAGAGAAATTGAAGTATTCCATAATGCGTCTTGTGATTCAGACGGAATACAGAAGATTTATTTTCAATTTGAGAGGCATGTTTTATTCACTGTGTTAGTGCTGTTTAAGCTCAGCACAAAAAGCTTGAACAGAGTGTTTCACCACCTTATTCAGGAGATCAAACTGATTTTTTTGAGTTTCTTTTAGAGATTTACTGCAAAACATGACAAATCAGAAGTCAAACTGAACTTTTTGACATTTATTCCAGCTAATAAGACACAAGTTTCTACATGATTTCTGCTCTGGCAGCCTCAGGACTGTGGTGATTGGTTGTGCAAGTTCATGTTTGGCATTCAAAAGAATAAAATGATGAAATAATGTCACATTTTTGCTGCCCAACAAAATTGCATTTAGTGTGCAAGTCTGGGTTTTAATATAATCTCTATTCTTACAATGCAACTATAATCTGATATTCTTTGAATCGTGATTACAAAACATTACATGTAAGACAGTCTGCAACAAGTCTTATTCCTCCAATCAGAAACATGCAAGTGTGGGAAACATGTAAGTGTGGGAAACTCCAGGCCTGGAGGGCTGGTGTGCAGCACACTCTGCCGATTTCTCAGTTCTGACATTACAATTAAACGGGGAAATTATGTGCTGAGTTGAGAAATATCACCAAACCATGCAGGAATCCAGCCCTCCAGTTACAACAAATGTCAAAACAGATCACACCGTATTTTTTAGATCAACACAGGCACAAGTGATCTATCTATCAACCATTTGGTAGAGGGCATTTAAGTCACTACATCTTATAAAAGAAGGTCTTGAACTGAAACACAATGTGATTGTGCCATCTCTACCAATTGGTAGAGGTATGGTAGACTACTTCTTTTTTTAATGCAAACCAGCAGCTTCACAGCTAAACCAGAAGAAAAAAAACTGTATCAAATGCTTGAAAACCATTGAGAGTGATGTGTGTGGTGTTTAAAGAGCATGTTATTGCACAGTTTTTGTATTTGTAGTTTATGTAGTTTATTTTTATTTACCTTTCAGGAAACAGTTCTTTGTACATTAGCTATTTGATTTATGTCACAGTATGTTCAGTTTTAAGTTACATGTTGCCGAACAACACTACAACAGATTTATTATTATTATTAATGTCATTATTATCATCATTATCATTATTATTACTATTATTATTATTATTATTAGTAGTAGTAGTAGTAGTAGTAGTAGTAGTAGTAGAAGTAGTAATTTCATTACAATTATAATAATAATTACATCACTACTACATGAACATTTGTCATTTTGATGTTACTGACAGAAGTTGAATTGTTTATATGAATTAACTCAATAAATAGTTTGTTGGTATAACATGGTCAGTTATTTTGTGAGGTGGTATATTCATTATATTTATAAAATGTTTTTTTTTTTTTTTATAATACTATATAATAAAGTTACAAGCCATAGAACTATTTTTGGTACTATAGAGAAGCATTTTTGCTAAGAGTGTGACCATGGTCCCAGGCACCTTTCACACCTGTTATTTCAGTGCAGACCAGTCTAAAAACTTTGAAGGTCTGGACTAAACAAGGTGGGTCTGAAAGCACCCTTAGTGTATCTTCAAAACACTGACCAGAGTTTATACCCTTTTATGTAAACATTACATAAATGCCTTCATGCCTCAGAATGCAGCCTTAGCATCTCACTGTGAGCATGAAAAAATATTGTGAGAATGTTATAATGTAATTTGAAGGGTTGCCCCCCTTGGATAAAAACAGTTCCACTATGGACTCAAATAAATACTTTGAAACAAAACAAAGAAAAAGTACTTCAAAGGCACAAAAGCTCTACTTCTGCATACATTTGAACACAACTTCTGCCCTGTTACACATTCCACTAGAGAGTGCATAAATGGCCCATTAATGAGCTTTTGATGCTCCGTTGAAGGGCTAATTAAGTGATGTGGACTCTCTCAAAGGGTCAGGTTTTCACTACTGAAGTGGACTCTCTCAGCGTGAGTCATTCTTTCTATATTTAAAGGTTCAGGTTTTTCTTGTTTGATCAACTGAGATCAATTCATCCTCTCTATTCCTCATTACAGCAAAAAAGTGTGAATTGAATTTTACTTTAATGTGCACATCATTTCCTAATAAAAAAGAATGACAGTAACTGCCAAAAGCAAGTAAAGATTGTGTTGATGTGCGTATTGATAATTTCCACATGAATGAAATATATTACATCAGCACAGTTCACAGTTCCATTAAAGTAAAGTCTACTTAAGTTTGGCAGAAAACTGACAGAAATGATATTTTAGGTGAGGAGGATAACTAAAGCTAAAAGCTGAAGTTTGCTTAAGGTCTACTTGTCAGTCTAGACACCTCAACCCAGTTTTCTCTCACTTCAAAGGGTGAAGACACTTGTCTCTGGGATCCAATCTAAGTATTAATGCTGCATTTAATATCATTTTCCCGACTTACAAATTGCACCTGAGCGGCACACAAGGTTATATTTATAAGTGGGAAAGCTGGACATTTGGAATTCTAGATGATGCAAGAAGTGACTTTGACACTGTTACTAGGGTTGATACTTGTTTCAGATGCCACACTCACATACATACTGATCTCTGTGTGCTTGGCTTGACTCTAGCTCATGTTGCTCTCTTCAGTACAGTAGGTTTTCTTCAACTCGCCTCTATTTTGGTTTGTATGATATTTAAAGTTACTTGGTGAATTGTAAATAGTTTTCAAATAAACAATACATATAGCAACTTCTGATCAATCCATATCAATTTCAGACTTAAAATAACATACCAATTTCAGCCCCACCCACTTCCGGTTAGACCACCCAATTCCAGTTTAGGCCCCCCCACCCACTCCAAGTACAAATAAGGATCATTTAGATGGTTGAACAGATACAGAGAGTGGTGTACTCGCTCATCCCTAACTCCCAAAGAGTTCTATACAGCATTAAAAAACAGTTCTTTGGCTCATAACAGTAGTGGAACCTTTTTGCACTATACAGAACCATTTAAAGGGTTCTTTATAGAACCTTTATGGTGCTATAAAGAAGAATGTTTTGTTTTTTCTATTTTGCCCTTTTCTAAATTTAATTAAAAAAATTTAAATGTAAACAATTGAAAGAAGTATATAACAGAGCTCACTACACAGAATGACTGGATGAATTTAAACAGTTCAATTTCAGTCAATATGACATGTGTTCATGGAGTAGTGACAAGACTGTTGTTGTTGCAGATCACAGCATTTTTTAACTGATTGGTATCGGCTTTTCTGAACACGAACCTAAGCCCGATCTTTGTCGTAAAACAAAGGAGTCGTAAAACGAGAGCAGAGCTTGTATCAGAACGTGTTTATAATGTCTGCTGTGTGGAATTACTTCAAATTAGAAAGCGATATGAGTCCAACAGCGAAGTGTAATGTCTGCAATATGAGTGTTTCACGGGGTGGTAGTAGCAGATCTGCATTTAATACAGTGACGTGCAGTGAGGTTCATGGTAGGTGAGGCACAGACTCCTTCAGAGTCGGATTTACAAACCCAAAAGGGAGCTT
The DNA here is from genome assembly GCA_036984385.1 of Crenuchus spilurus. Taxonomy (NCBI): domain Eukaryota; kingdom Metazoa; phylum Chordata; class Actinopteri; order Characiformes; family Crenuchidae; genus Crenuchus; species Crenuchus spilurus. Next base: position 17,908 of record BRDA01041916.1, read on the forward strand.
ATTCAATTGGCTACTGTTTATTTCGTACCTCATCAGCGATCTTCACACACACACACTTTCTCTCACACACACGTAAGGTACGTAAAGATAAGAAAAAACGTTACAATTACAGCAGCGAGAGTAAACGGCGTTTGCTCTGTGCCATCCGTGCTCTTCTTCAGTCTCACTCGCCTCCTCAGTAAAAGCACATCAACAACAAGCACCCGTTGGCTCACGTACGCCCCCCTTCAGTGCGGAGGAGTACTGCCTGCCTATTAATTTAAATACTACAAATTTAATACGGCACCTAAAAAATAAACCTTTAACAGAATACAGTGAGTTCGTTCAGACAGCTCAGTTAAAGGCTGTACCTAATCTACACTATCAGAAAGTTTTAAAAGAGAAGTTCTCTCGAGACGGCGCTATGGCCCAGAAGATCACAGAGAGGGTCACTGAATTCACTGCTTTGGATGACCAGCCGATCGCTGTGGTAGAGAATACTGGTTTTCGGCATCTTTTAGAGCTTTTGGAAACACTTAACAATAGTTTGGAAGCTGGAAATTTTTTCCCCTAAAGCATTGCAGTTAAATATAAACATTGGATTAATTTTATTAACTATAATGTAATGTGCGCACTGTGTGAAGAGTATTATCTAGTTCTTATCTAGAAAATAGAAGTATCGGTTTGAGACTCGGTATCGGGAGTCACTAAAAAATTAATGACTCGGATCGGATCGGGAACAGAAAAAACGTGATCGGGACATCCCTATTATTATTACGTACATACAACATAAATCAACACACAGACATTAATGTCCAAATAGCTGCAACACAATGAGTACAATTCACAAGCATTCTGATGTAGTCTGACAAAAGTTGACTTTTTGGTTTTATTTCTAAAACTTAACAAATGTGACTTGGCGGCTTTCATTCATTCAGTGGTTCCTACATCGAATATTTATGAGATAGGTGTGACTATTCAAGGTGAGAGGTCTTTGTTCAGGTGAGAGCTTTTTTGTTTGATGGGGTGTCTTTGCACATTCCACAGCCAGTAATCAACCAATGGAATGTCCGGAATTACCATGTCATTATCATGTAAATGACAGATTGTGTCATTTGGCATGAAAAGTTGTGCATCTGTCTGACTCGCTCTGAAAAATGTGTCTCTGCCTATTTAAGCTCCTCTCGCAAATATCTAAAACATATTTAGATTCAAGCTATATATACTGTGTGTATATATATATATTAGACCTTCAGTTTTGTCCCTGCTGGTGGGACTGCTGACTCCAGTGGGTTAAGATATGTTTTCAGGCAGAATGGGATAAAACACAACCTGAAACACTTCCTCATTTGGTATTTTCAAAGCTAAAACAACGTTTAAGGTAAGGTGTTGCAGGTCTAAAATGCAGGAATGGATGTATATTAATTAACAAATGTTGACCAGACAAAATGTGAAATATCTTGACTTCATACTCTGCAATGAAAAAACTAAACAGCAGTTTTATGTTATTTGCATTTTCAATATGGCCCCAAACTTTTTTTTTTTCAAACATTTTTTTGAAAAACAAAAATTAAAGACAGTAAGAGGCATGCACAAGTTCACAAAGTCATGGTCACTTTTTTCAGAAAGCTGTGTTTTGCTCATTCA
>BRDA01041923.1:3798-25051 GCA_036984385.1 Crenuchus spilurus
GCTAACGTGTTGTGGACCCCACCATGTAATAAAAACAAACACACACACACACACACACACACACACACACACACACACACACACACACACACACAGAGACACTACTGCATCACTGTTGCTGCTTATGCCTCCTTATTCATGATGTGTCACCCCATCTTGTAGACTAGAACAATTATGTACATGTTTACATGTGCTCATGTTCTTTTTGTATAACTGTGTCAGTCTCATTTGTTACCTTGCTTTATTTAAGAAATGTGCCCAAAGGAAAAAACATTCAAAAGAAAGGTCACTTTTATGGACACTGATTGTCTACTTTGTTTTCCTGAGATCCTAATACAACATTTTTGAGATTATAGATTTTACAGTCACTCTTTTTGACTTCCTCTTTTTATCTATTATGATTAAACAGGTTGTTTTGTTTCTGTGCCTTTAAGACGGATATATTCAAGTCATCTATGTTGATTGGTTGCCTCTACAATGCCTCATTTCAAAAGCAGATCAGTGTGAAACAACTTCCTCAGTGGACGGTGCTACTACTTTCCATCCATCCATTATCCCACCCGCTTAATCCTTATCAGGGTTGCTGTTAGTCCCCTACCCCCTCACTGGGCACAGGGCAGGGTATTACACTATCCCAATTAAGCCCAGGACAGGGCACCAATCCATTGCTGGGTGCACACACACACATGCACACACACACACACAATCTAACCTCCATGTTTTTTGACTGTGGGTGGAAACCCACGCAGTCACAGGGAGAACATGGAAACTCCACCCAGATGGGGACTCGAACTCAAGACCTCAGCGCTAAGAGTGCTAACCATCACTGATGTGATAGGCTATATGCAAATGTGTTGTTCCTCTTGACATCACACTGCATGGCAATGTTCAGCAATGTTTACACAGCATACCACACTCTTGTATTCTAATAAACTTTCAGTAAAATCGTTTTTATAATATGGGACCTTTCACAGCTCAGTAGACAATAATGAGATCAGATGGAAACACAAATGAGACTTTAGCTTAAGCCTCCTTCTGTTCAGATATTTCTCCTCAGTAATCTCCATCATCTCAATAAAGTCTTTTGTGCTCAGATTTGTTCAGATAATAACATCCATGTTTACTAAAGCCTCTCAATATAAACTCAACCATTTCTCATCCACCACTATGAGTCTTCTCAGTTTTTATGTTGTTTTTAACGTTTATCTGGGCCAGAACATTTCGCCACTTAATCTCATGCTATTTATCAAACAAATCTCCTGAGACATGAAAGAGCAGCATTTGAGCAATAAAAATTTCATCTGGGTGTTTATATGCATAAATTATACTTATGAGCAAAATGGGAATAGATGATGAAGCAGAGTTTGGTCATAAAAGGAAGCACTGTTGGAGAAAAGGGCAGTGAAAAGCAAGAGAAAGATGTACTTCAGCCTTTTGTGAAACAAAATTGTCCTGATGAGCTCCAGATGTCTTCTGATTCCTCTAAGCTCTTGCACTCACGTCTGTTTCCAAAGAGCTTCTGCGAGCCACTCAGTCCAGATCCGGTGCATTCAGGCTCTTGGTTTAGTGCTTTACAGCCAGAGCTCGATACAGTCAGACGTTAATCAGCAGTTTAATACTGATTCATTTCCACTGTAACTGCGTTTATTTGTTGATTTTATGTTGCACAACTCAACATCAATTAAGTTCACATACATTATGCTATAAGTTACACTGTACCAAAAAAATGATATCTACTGCATAATCCAGCATAATATTATATACACATATATACAGTGGCAATGTTGTGCATATGAAAAACAACATAAAAAGACATTGTTTAGCTTTGTTTAGGTTCTTGTTATTACTGTTATCCATTTGTATTTGAAGTGTGTAGATCCATGCTGCTCTCCATTGATTGCTGTGTAGAAGCATCACAGCAGTGGGTACATTCACTTATTTTTAAGTTTCAGATACTACAAGATATTTATCAGACTTTCCCTTTACACAAAGGCACTATAGTAGCACACTGGGGAGGATGTAATGTTAAGGTTTTTCAGACCACAAATTTTAAATGATTACCAAGTATTCTTTCAGTCTGTGCCTGTAATAACATTATTGTGGCTGAATTATTTTTGTGATCCAGTGTTGGAGATGGTGGAACAGATTCAAATCACTTTGAAAATGTTTCTTTAATTAACTAATTCCAAATACTACTGTGCAGACTTCTGTAATATTATAAAACTTATTAAATGCTTTGGAATGTAATATTGTTAGATTTGTTAGAATTACATAACAATCAACAGAGAATTTAAGTACCTACGCATGTTTATTTTTTAGCTTGGTTTTAAAAACAATAGTACATTAACTTTACTGATGGTAATGTACAATAATTGGAGTAACTACAGTGTCTCATCAAAACATTTTAATATTGTGAAATTAGAATATCATGAAAATTAATTGATCAGAATTAATTTATAAAAGATACACTGTCATATTTTATATGTATAAATTACATATTACATATGTCATTATATTATTTGTCATATTTTATTTCACATAACAAAGTGACATTTTGAGACTTTGTAAAATTTACTTTTGATGATTAAATTCAAGTGTTTAACTAGAATGGTTAGAATATTTAATTTCAAGTTAGAATAAATTACTATTCAAATATATCAACATTAAAAAAAATTGAATGAATTTATATAAAAAAAATACATGTTTTCCCCAATATTCAAATTTTTGGAGAACTGGTTCAACCTGCAGTTCAGTCTGGGGCATGTAGGTCTTCTCTGCTCATACACTGTACAGACACCTTTATGAATTGAAAGTGCAAGTTAATCATTTCCCTCTTTCTTCTGCTGAGAGGACAGCGTGCCCTTATATTGTCATTACACAATAGACTGTAAGACTAAAATTACTTTCATACAGGCGATAAACCTTTGGACTCAGAAGGTCAAACTGAAACACGTCACAGATCTTCTACATGAGCTACTGCTGCAGGCCAGAGAAGCTCTCAGCATAGTAATCATCAGGCATTGGAAGTAATGAATTTTAAGTACTTTGTTACTTCTATTATTTAGAAGGAAAAACTCTGAGCTTTCTACTCACTATATATTTTTAATCAGACTTAATGCTCTTTACAACTTTTTATTTATCTATTTATTTTAATCAAGCAACTTCTAATCAGGCACTTCACCAGGATGAGAAACCAGAAAAGAAAGGCTAGATGTTCCTTAGAAAACCATACATATGCTGGAGTATAATGAAAGTCCCAGTTCAGTTGGAAAAGTTGCATTATATCAACACAAAGACCATCAGCAAACAACATTAAAACTGAAATACACTTATTGTTGTTCACATTTATTTTTCAAGCTGAATCTCTGAATCCACCAGTCACAACTGGCGATAAGATACTGAATTTTTATTGAATCATAGACAGGCTACAGAACAATTACATGAGAGCCTGCATAAGTGGCCTTGGCATGCCATTTACACAGGTTTCTTCACTCTTGCCACTATGTGCAAAGCAGTGTGCTGGAAAGAGTCCTTGTAGGGAACCCACAGAAGTCAAAGCATTAGCAACAATGGCAAGACAACTCATATTCTGTTAAGTGCAACTACATAAAAAGTCAGGCCTTACTTACAAAAACTGCTTTTTACTAACTTGAGGCCTTTGTGCCTACAACAGAAACAAAAGTACAAAATCTTTAAATATCTTGTTTAAAAAAATATCTGAAACAGAGCTGCATTCATTTTTACAGCTTATCTAGGAGCATGAATTTGTATATTTTTCTTTTGTAAACCATACTTCAAATTTCACCAGAATATTTTTGTGTAGTTTTGTCAGCTGTGGAGGTCACATTCACACACAAACAGAGATATACTTATTTATTTACACCACCTGAAAGTGCAGGTTGCCCTTTACTAGTGTTGTAGTCAAGGCCACACTGTCCGAGTCCAAGACCTTCCTGAGACCACAGGGGACCGAGGCCGAGACAAGACCAAGACTTTGTGGAGTCGAGTCCAAGACCAAGACCGAGTCATTTAGGGGTCGAGACCGTGACAAGACCAAGACCAATGGACACCGAGACTGGGTCAAGACCAAAATAACAAATAAGAGGCCTTACAGATGAACTAAGATCAACACTGTGCCCAGACCAGTACTAAACAAAAAATAAGCCAGGACTAAATAGCCAATATACTAAAATTAATCAACAACAATGAAAATTCAAATAAATAACACATTTATTATGCATTTCTAGAACAGTGCATTAACACAGAAATTCAAAAAAAGCTGTCTAACAGGACTTTAACTGCACAGGTAACAAGAAAATCAAAAAGTTACCACCACAAAGAGGCGAGACCAAGAAAGATGATCTCGAGAGCGAGACAAAGCCGAGTAAACATGAAGCCGAGATAGTGACAAGACCGAGTAAAAATGCACTCGAGTCCGAGACGAGTCCAAGACCTTGAAAATGCGGTCTTGAGACCGGTCCCGAGACCAAGACCGATCTCGAGTACAACAACACTACCCTTTATATCTGCAATTCATAAGAAGTTCACAAGCAGAGTGAAACTACTTACAATAAACACATGAATGTACATTAAAGTGAAAAAAAATTTCTTCTTACCAAAGTATAATCATTGACTTTTGACTATTGTTTTTCCTAATTTCATTAACAACAAAAACATATTGTTTTTGTGGCTGTTTGATTAGCACGTTCGCCTCTCAGCACTGAGGTCTTGAGTTCGAGTCCCCATCTGAGCGGAGTTTCCATGTTCTGCATGGGTTTCCTCCGGGGACTCCAGTTTCCTCTCACAGTCCAAATACATGGGGGTCAGGTGAATTGGTTACTCTAAATTGTCCTTGTGTGTGTGTGTGTGTGTGTGTGTGTGTGTGTGTGTGTGCACCCAGCGATGGACTGGTGCCCTGTCCTGGGCTTAGTTGTATAGTGTAATGCCCTGCCCTGTGCCCGGTGAGGGGTTAGGGGACTAATCGCAACCCTGATAAGAATTAAGCAATTAATTTAGTTTATAGCTCATGAAAATCAGAAATCCAGAATCTCAAATACTGAGCAAAAATATAAATGCAGTGCTTTTGCTCCCATTTTTCTTGAGCTGAACTCAAAGATTGGATTTTTTTGTGTGTACAAAAAATTTTCTTTTCTCTTAAATATTGTTCAGAAATTTGTCTACATCTGTGTTAGGGAGCAATTCTCCTTTGCCGAGACGTCATTCAGACTACAACAGGGATTGTACAACTGAACAAAATTGTGTTTCCCCAGACTCCAATGTAAATGCAAAATATATCAGACACAGTACATTAGACTATACCTATTAGATAACACATATTAGACACGAAATACACATAAGAATATGAATTAGATTTGAAATATAGTTAATTAAATATATAGTTATAAATAGGGATGTCTCGATCCGATCTCAAAGATCGGAATCGGGCAGATCACGGCATTTTTTTAACTGATCGGTATCGGCTTTTCTGAACACAAACCTAAGCCCGATTTTTGTCGTAAACAAAGGAGTCGTAAAATGAGAGCAGAGCTTGTATCAGAACGTGTTTATAATGTGTGCTGTGTATAATTACTTCAAAAAGCGATACGAGTCCAACAGCGAGGTGTAATGTCTGCAATATGAATGTTTCACGGGGTGGTAGTAGCAGATCTGCATTTAATACAGTGACGTGCGGTGAGGTTCATGGTTGGTGAGACACAGACTCCTTTAGAGTCGGATTTACAAACATATAAACCCAAAAGGGAGCTTATTCAATTGGGTACTGGTTATTTCGTACCTCATCAGCGTTCTTCACACACACACACACACACACACACACACACACACACACACTCTCTCACACACGTAAGGTACGTAAATATAAGAAAAAAACATTACAATTACAGCAGCGAGAGTAAACGGTGTTTACTCTGCATCCTCCACTCGCCTCCTCAGTAAAAGCACAGCAGCAAGCAGAATACAGTGAGAATAATTATTAACAGAATACAGTGAGTTTGTTCAGACAGCTCAGTTAAAGGCTGTACCTAAGCAGTCTACTCTATCAGAAAGTTTTAAAAGAAAAGTTCTCTCGAGACGGCGATATGGTCAAGAAGATCACAGAGAGGGTCACTGAACTCACTGCTTTGTATGACCAGCCGATCGCTGTGGTAGAGAATACAGGTTTTCGGCGTCTTTTAGAGCTTTTGGAAACACTTAACAATAGTTTGGAAGCTGGAAGTTTTTTCCCCTAAAGCATTGCAGTTAAATATAAACATTGGATTAATTTTATGAACTATAATGTAATGTGCGCACTGTGTGAGGAGTATTATCTAGTACTTATCTAGAAAATAGAAGTATTGGTTTGAGACTCGGTATCGGGAGACACTACAAAATTAATGACTCGGATCGGATCGGGAACAAAAAAAATGTGATCGGGACATCCCTAGTTATAAATGTCACACCCCTCACATCTGTTTGCCTGCGTCTCTCCCTGCTTCTCAGCCTGTCTCGCACTCTCCTCTATTGTAGCCTTGTTAGCCTTCAGTGGCACTGTAGCCTTGTTAGGTTTTCAGTGGCATTCTATCTTAATTAGTCTTTAGCCTTGTTTTGTCTTTTGTTTAGGTTTCCTTGTTTTTTTACAACAGAGTAGCCAGGGCCTGTGCTCTCTGTTTATTATATTTTTCTTGTTGTGCTTTGACCCATACTTGTTTACTGACCATTCCTCTGCCTAGTCCTTTTGTTCTTGTTATACTTCTTTTGGTTATTGACTATTGCTCTTCTCTTGACTTATGTATTTGGATTATCCCTGTTCAATAAGTAAACCTTCTCTATCTTTCATCTGCAGGTGAGTCCAGTGCATGTGAAGGTCCGCTGCTATGGCATCATCAGTGGAATGATTAGGATGGTATGCAAACTGAAGTGGATCAATGGTTGCATGGCGTTTTGATGAAATGTGTTCTTTACCAGCAGTTCAAAGCACGTCATCATGATGCTTGTCAGTGCTATTGGGCGGTAGTCATTCAGTGTTGCTGCTGGTGACTTCTTGGGCAGTGGTATAATGGTGGTGGACTTGAAGCCCTGTGGAATAATGGATTGGCTCTGGGAGGTGTTGTAAATGTCCCTGAGGAAATGCATCAGTTGAACTGCCTCGGTGGAGATTGGCTCTATCTGATCTAAGAGCGTCTTTGTCCCCAGACTTGAAAGCAGCATTACTTGCTCTCAGAAGTAAGTGGTAAACCATGTTTCTGGTTAGCATATGTGGTGATTTTCTTGATGACAGTTACATCATCCATACACTTGCTTATGAATCCTATCACAGATTCAGCATATTCCTCCAGACTGATGTGCTGATCCACAGTGCCAGCTTCTCTGAACATATTCCAGTCTGTGGACTCAAAACAGTCTTGGAATGCTGACTCTGCCCCTTTGGGGCAAGTCCTGGCACTTCCATAACTTTCATCAGTTCTGCTGTCCAACTTTCATTCACTGTAATAAACTAATTTATTATCTGAGCCTGGACTTAACTACAGAACACGAGGTGAGAGACTATTGTGTATTAATTTTTACAGAGACATGGTTGAATAACAATATAGCAGACAATGCTATTAGCATCAAGGGTCTAACAGCATTTCATGCAGAGAGGAGCCACTCTCTCAGTGGCAAATCATGCAGTGGGGGTTTATTAATTTACATTAGCAATTCCTTGTGCACAAACACAAACTTTCACAAACATTCAATTTACATATATTGAAAAGTAGATCCTTTAAGGTTTCCAGGGTGTGTTTGTAATTACTTATCTAGGTTACCTAGTGAGTGCTGTAAATAGAGTAGTTGACAACAGGGGAAAGACTTTGTGGCAGCTTGGAGAGACAGCTGACAAAGGGGAATAGACCCTTGTGGGGCTGCCATGGGCTAGCAACCCATTGCAGCAGCAGCCATGGTGTGATCAACCATATGGATGCAACCAATAAATGCTACAATGAAACATATAGATTCAATACCCCTTGAGTCTGTGAGAGCAGGGGTGGAAGGTGACTCACAGGAGGATTGCATGGCAACAGACAATGGAATGGCTTTGACTATGAGAAAGGAGATAAACATAGTGGCAACTGGGGTGGTAGGAGAAGGAAAAAGGTTACAGGTGTGGTGATGGGAAAAGGTGACATCAGTGGTAGCACTTTTCCACCAAAATAACTCTGGTTCTTGAACTGGTGCCATTCGGGCTTATGAGAACCTCGGTGCTTTTTAGTGAACCAGCCCGCATTTCCACTAGTTGAACCGAGGATATGTCACGGTGTACGTCATAAACAAAGTGGAATTACAAACAAAGATGACGGAGCGCATCGACTACTTGCGAGCATTTGTGTACTCTTGGTACAAATGTTTGTTTCACTTCACAAGTCAAATCTAGAGCCGGTACATTCCCTCGTCCAGCTCCACTGTGCGATAGCTCCTTTTTAGAATCTCTGTAGTCCTTTTTTAGCTTCTTTAGCTTATCTATCACTTGCTCTCTTGAACGAACAAAACCTGCCTGAGCTAAATCCTCCACCAGCTCGCTGTAGAGTTTCTCCTTTCTAATACTCCCCTCAAGTTTCTCCTGAAACTCCGGAGAACACCAAATAGAGAACAAAAACGAAGTTTCTTCAATGGACCACTGTATGCTACGAGTCGCCTCAGTGTGCAGGCGCATTTGGTTCACACTGAAAAAACAAGTATTTTTTTGGTTCCCGCTGCGAACGAACGTTCCTGGTTCGGGGCGCTATTGGTGGAAATGCGCCGAACGGTTCAAAATTAGGTTCTTTAACCAGAACGGTGTGGGTTCCGTGTTGGTGGAAAAGCGCTATAAGAGGACTGAGGATTCATCAAGGAAAGAAAAGGTGCTTGGATAAGGGGGTACGGGGGCCCGGCATTGAACAATACTTGTTACGGAGTTGTTCAAGTCAGTCAGTTGAAGTGTAGCGACAGATCACTCAACACAGTTCACAGGATGTCAACACCTCTGTTACTACTGAGGAGAATACTAACATAAGTGTACAGGAAGGTGAAGCTGAGAGGAATGGTGGAGAGCAGGAGAGGGTGAAACAAGGGGCAAAAGAGAAAGAAATTGGGCAGAGAATTAGTAAAATGGTCAGCTGCAGTAGATAAAGTAGGGTAGAACTGTATAAATGATGATTTGAAAGGTATTTTGGCTGGTTTGAAAGGCTCAGCAGAGAAGAAGTTTGGGTAAAGTTATTTATGAATATGGAATGGCAAGGTTTGGCAGGTTGCAGAAAAAGCAAAGGGGACAAGATATTGTGAAGTCAAGATGGCAAGTAGAAATAGATAAACTAGTACAGGAGTTAACGGCTCTTAGGAAGCAGTGGAGGCGAGTAGGAGAAGAGGAAATAGAGGGCATCAAGGTATTGCAGAAAGAGCTTAAGAGTAGGCTGGCAGTGTTGAAAAGAGCAGAGAACTTGAGGAAAAAGAGGAAAAAGAAGGAACATGCTAGGGCAGCGTTCTTCAGGAATCCTTTTAATTTTGTGAAGACCTTATTTGGTAAGGAGAAATCTGGGAGTTTAAAAGTTGGAAAGAGGGAATTAGAGGAGCATTTCAGTGATGTGTATAAGGATAAGGATAAAGCAGAGTTAGAGTTGCCACAAGATATTCCACCAGTAGGTGAAATATAGCAGCATATGGATGTTAGCCCACCAAAATGGAGTGAGGTTCAAGGTGAGGTGCATCAGGCAAAGGCAGGTTCTGCTCCAGTGCCTAATGGTGTGCCGTATCGGGTGTACAAAAATGCACCTGGGGTCTTGAAGTTTTTGTGGAGGTTGATGGTCATAGTTTGGAAGAAAGGGATCATTCCAAAAGAGTGGAGAAGAGCAGGTGGTATCCTTATCCCTAAGGAGAAAGATGCTGTGGGTATAGATCAGCTTCGGCCCTTCTTAAGTCTTCTTAATGTGGAGGGTAAGATTTTCTTTAGTGTGATAGCGTGGAGACTTGCTGCGTATTTGAAAGGAACTAAATTAATTGACATGTCAGTGCAAAAGGCAGGGGTTTCAGGCTTTGCAGTATGTTTGGAACATAGCAGCATGATCTGGCATCAGATTCAGACAGCAAAGAAAGAGGGTAGAGATTTACATGTTGTTTTCCTAGATTTATTGAACACATTTGGATCAGTGCCACATAAACTCATGTGGAAAGCTTTTGAATTTTTCCAGGTGCCAGATAAGGTTACTAGGCTTGTTAAAGCATATTTTGAGGATATTCAGTTTTGTTTTAGTACAGGGGAATTTGTTACAACATGGCAGCGGTTAGAAATAGGTATAATGGTTGGTTGTACGATTTCACCATTAGCATTTACAATGGCGATGGAGGTAGTAATCAGGGCCTCTAAGTGGGTTGTAGGCAGGGAGATGTTGCATGGTGGTACTCGGCTTCCCCCAATCAGGGCTTACATGGACAACATGACAACCCTGATGACTACTGTGCCTTGCACACTGTGGTTGCTGGGGATGTTAAATGATAATCTAAGGTTGGCTAGGCTGAAAGTTAAACCAAGCAAGTCTAGAAGTCTGTCGATTGTCAAAGGGAAACTTGTTCAGGAAAATTTTGCGATGGAAGGAGAAATGATTCCTACACTACTGGAGAGTCCAGTGAAGAACTTAGGCACATTCCAAGTTGTGGAAATAAAGGCTGATTTGGTGAAGGCTATTAATAACATAGATAGATCATGTCTGCCAGGGAAGTTCAAATTGTGGTGTCTGCAGTTTGGCTTACTGTCTCGTATTAGATTGCCGTTGACAGTTTATGATGTTTCAATTACAGAAGTAGAGAGGATGGAAAGGGTTATGAACAAGGCCATAAGGAAGTGGCTAGGGGTGCCACAGTGTTTAAGTAGCATGTTGTGGTATGGGAGAGGGGTACTGGAGCTACCACTCACAAGTTTAGTTGAGGAGTTTAAATGTGCAAAGGTGAGTCGTGAGTTGATTTTGTCAGGATCAAAGGATGCAGTGGTTAAAGCAGCAGCACCAGTCACTTAAGCAGAAAGGAAGTGGAACCCATGAGTGGCAGTGCAGGTAGCCAGGAGCTCATTAGAGCTAAGGGATGTGATTGGCCAAGTGCAATGTGGAAGAGTGAGCCTTGGGTCAAGTGATTCATTTAAAGCTTTTAGTAAGGCCACATCACCATAAAAAAGGCACATGATTAGATTTATTCGCAGAGGAGGAAGCACGGTGTGCAACAGCAGCATCACAGGCCAAACAAGGTCAGTGGCTTCGCTGGGAGAATTTAGAGAAGCAGAAGATCACTTGGCAAGAACTGTGGGCAATGGAGGCAAGTTGTATTAAGTTTTTGCTTGGACCGACTTATGATGTCCTTCCAACTCCACAAAACCTTGGACAGTGGGTAGGTGAAGACCCTAGTTGTAGATTATGTACAGGGGTTGGCACGCTGAGGCATATTTTATCAGCTTGTAAAGTTAGTTTGTCACAGGGAAGGTATACATGGATGCATAACCAGGTGCTAAGGGTGTTAGCATGTTTGTTGGACAGCAAACGCTTGGAGGTGAATGCATTGACGAGTAGTTCTAGTAATAAAGTGATTAGGTTTGTCTGTGAGGGGGAACATATTCGAGAGCATGCACAGGCTATAAATACTGGTAGATGGTGTGAAGCACGAGATTGGAAATTGCTGGTGGATGTAGGTAAAAAACTGCAGGTCCCAGAGTGCATTGCATTAACTACACTAAGGCCAGATATGGTGCTGTACTCTGAAAGTAAACTGATAAGTTTATTTCATAGAATTAACAGTTCCATTCGAGGATGCAGTTGATGAAGCATTTGAAAGGAAGAAGCTGAAGTATGTGGACTTGGCGTCTGAGGTGAGGGAACGTGGATGGCAGGCAGATGTAAGACCAGTGGAGTTAGGTTTTAGGGGATTTGCAGCCAAGTCTGCTACATCCCTGCTTGTGCAGTTCGGCATCAGGGGCCGGAAACTAAGGGCAGCTGTGAAAGAGTTATTAGCTGAAAGGTCTAGTCAGTGGTTGTGGATGAGGAGAACACAGACTAGTTGTGGAAATGCACTGTAGAGGAGCTGTTTCAGTGGTTGGTGATGTAGCACGTAAAGATCACATGGAACTGGTGGCACTGAGCATGCATTAATGGTGCCAGTGGGGCTCGGTATAGCCTTAGTCACCAGGGAGGCCAGTGTGGATTTACGTGTGTTAAGGGGAAGGTCTGTAGAGCTAGCTTGGAGGGGGGTGGGTCTGGGACGCCAGACTTCACTGTTGAGCCTTCTGGAGGTGTTGTGGGCTTAATTCAGCGAAACACTGATGACCCCTGTGAAGAGCTAGTAATGCAGTGTGTGGCTTGGGTATTCATGTGATGGACTCAATGAGTAACCATAGATGTTAAGGGTATCTGGTTGCTGATCGGATCATAAACGGCCACAGCAATCATAGGGTGTAGCTGTAAGATTGAAACAACAGATATCTGTGGCTGGTTGGTAAGAGAGTAGGGTGGGCCCTATGTGAAGCTCTAATGGTTTGGCATAGGATATTTTGCATCTTATCTTGTGTATGATTGTAATTACTTTTGTTTCTAGGATAAAATCTCGCTGAGTTATATAATTCTTTTTGCTGAATTTTGTTAATATGCCACTGGCAGGAGAGCTGACTCCAGAGGGTTAATTCCATTAGCGTAACACTTGTTTCCATCCCTCCCAATGCCATCAAGAAAAAATGCACTATCTGCACTTTATCAGTCCATCAGTGTGATGCAAAATGTTAACCTGGACTGTGTTTATATCATTGCTGGAGACTTCAATCAGCCCTACCTGAAAACGATACTACCTCATTTTTACCTGCATGTAGTCTTCCCAAACAAGGGAGAATGCATGCAATACAATGTCTACAGGAACATCAAGAAGGCATTCAAGGCCATTCCACATCCACACCTTTGCAGTTCAGATCACATCTCTGTCATGCTAATGCCAGCATACAGACCACTGCTAACCAGCAGTGTTCTACCCCACCACAACCATGGGCCATTCGATTTACAAAGTTGACATCAACAAACTGCTCACTCAGACACAGTCTGCTATCTGTTTTGTACAGTGAAAACCGGGATTCATCCATGAAAAGAACACCTCTCCAATGTGCTATATGTCATCAAATGTGAGTGTTTGCCCCCTCAAGTCGATTATGATGACAACAAACTGCAGTCAGGTGGAGACCCTGATGAGGATAACGAGCATGCAGATGAGCTTCCCTGAGATGGTTTCCAACAGTTTGTGCAGAAATTCTTTGGTTATGCAAACTAATTGTTGCAGCAGCTGGGTGGCTGGTCTCAGATGATCTTGGAGGTGAACATGCTGGATGTGGAGGTCCTGGGCGTATTGACCTTTTATTATGGCCAGCCTAAGGCACACCTGTGCAATAATCATGCGGTCTAATCAGCATCTCGATATGCCACACCTGTGAGATGAATGGATTATCTTGGCAAAGGAGACATGCTCACTAACACAGATTAGGACAAATATTGTATGTGAACAATATTTGAGGAAAAAAGGCCTTTTGTGTACATAGAAAAGTCTTTTGAGTTTACTTCATGAAAAATAGGAGCAAAAACAAAATTGTTGCATTTTATATTTTTATTCCATGTAAAATATTTCAGTATTAGCATTATAACAATGGCAAAATGATTTGCAACAGTACTATGTACTTTAAGTGTAATTGAAATAGCTTAAATGATAGTTTATTATTTTTATTTAATTATGAACACAAATTAGCTTTTTCACAATTTTCTAATTTTTGGAGATGCACTTGTATATGTATAACTAACTTTATTAATTAAATGTCAATATAGAGGTATAAAAGTTACTGTTACATATGTCTTTGTTAGCAAAAATTAAGAGTGGAATCTGTGAAAAAGCAGTTTTTTATGTAACTGTCAAATAATACAGTCTATAAAGTACCTCTTGCAACTGATCAACTGTGAGACTGAAGTTCGTGACATTTAAGTAAAGTGTAGCATAAGTTGAGAAAAACAGCTATCACGTTAAATGGAGATATATTTTTAAAACATGTAGAAAGTTAGATGAAGAAAATTAACCATATCAACACCTTGCTGTATTATTATCCTGTTTTTTTTTGCTCCTAACTAAAGAAAATTACATTTGACATTCATCTTCTACTGCATAAGTTAGTGATAATTAATATTATGACTGCCAGCATCTGCTGCTGCTCTTCAGTCAGTTTAGTTCCAGTTTAAATTAAGCCTGGATATTTGCCTCCTTTCACTGACCTGCGGAGGTTTTAGACACAAGAGAGACGGCTCCTCATTACTGGTAATTGTGTGCAGAATGTATTCCATTTGTACTAATTTCAGTTAAGATCCATCTTTGACCAACTCTGTATATTGTATGAACAACCTGATCATAATCCAAATACAATGGGGCTTGGGGGTGTGGTCTGTGATCAGATCTGAACCTGATCTAATCACCTAAAGTGGCTGCTGTATATAGGAGGGAGGTATATAAATATATAAAAATATGTATTTGAGCACTTTGGAATTACTAGATAGCTCCCAGACTTTATTTGTTTGAAAGTGCTAATAAAGCCAAACTGATGCCATAATCAGCTGTGACTTTATTGTTGGAAATAAAATGTTATTAAAGTGGTCAGGTTTTAAATGGTATCATCTGAAGCTTAGAAAATTAGAAGAGGGCTCTTAAAAGCTCAGTGTGATTTAACAGAATCAGAGGCTGTTAGACTCACACTGCCTGGTTACACCACATTCACATTCACTGCTTTGTATTTCATGAAGACAGCTACAAACTCACACTTCAGTCATGAAGAGATGGGTGATGCAAGTATGAGTGTTTTTGTAGAGGTTTTTATATGAGTGAATTTAGAAATGTGAGTACATATGTGATGTCTATTCACACTTACCTTTTGCATTTAAGAGAAATTTGAGTTGGTACATCACTACACAACTCCAAATTGGTTCCAAAATGGAATGCAGTAATGAATGTTTTTCTAGGGGAAAAAAACCTCCAAAACCAGAAATATTCATTTGAAATATTCTAATGTTAGTGATGTCAATCACTGATGGAATTGGACTACACTACATGGAAGTTTTTGGACACCTTCTCATTTGTTTGTTCCAAAATCAAGGTGTTAATAAGCTAAATACCCCACTTTAATAGGAGTAAATGTCTCTACTGTCCATAAAAGGTTTTCTACTAAATTTTGAAACACTGCTGTGATGATTTGATTGCATTAGACAACATGAGTGTTAGTGAGGTCAGGAGGTTGGATCCCACCTCACCCCCAATTCATCCCAAAAGAATTTCGGAGAACACAACTCCAGAGAACTTTAATTCCAGACAATACAACTCCACAGTTCAATGCTTTATACATCTGTAGCCATCACCTGGAGACATTAGACATGGTGCAAATAGATTCATGTTTATCTGCTCCAGAGAGTCTTATTTTATTGGCAGTACTTCCCTACAGAGATTGCACAAACTGTGTATGTGTGCATTTGTGTCAGAAATGGATGCAACTTAAAGTAGCTGAATACATTCAGTACAAGGGGTATCCACAAACATTTTGACATATAATGTAGTTTATTATTTCTATTCCCAAATGTCCTAAATGTAATTTCACTCAGTTTATCAGATATGGAGCAGGAGAGACTGTCCATAGCTTCTCCATCTTGACCTATTTTATGTCCCTTTACATAGTTTCTGGATAAAGAACCTTAAATATGTCCCCTCTCACAATAAAAGATCACTGTATTCAACTACACTGTAAAAGGAATACTGTGAATGTACTTTATCTAGCTAGTAAGTTGCTGTAGTACATTCCACAGTATTTTACTGTAAATTTAATCAGATTCCTTATATAATACTGTTATTTTTACTACAGTAATAATCACAATACTGTAAAGGTCATTACAGTAATAACTAAGTAAGGCATTGCAGTATTCATTTTAATTACATTAACTAGGGTGACCAGATCTGAGGTGATGAAAAAGACACCATAGCGGGGGGTGGGGGGGTGGGGGTGGGGGTATAGTTGGGGGCATATAATGTATTACATGTTCAAATACATTTTTGTTGCTTGAAAATAAATTTTATTATTATTAATTATTAATAAATATTGAAAAATTCTTATTTCTATTTTATTAATAATTACTAGTTACTATGAATGATATACTAATAATAACTATGTATAATAATAAAGTAATAAAAATTTATATTAATCATTAATAAAATATTAATACATTATTATATATTATTTCTAAATAATAAACTGTTAAAAGCATGTAGCATAAAATTATCACCCAATCCTTCTTCAGTCAGCTTCACTTCAGCTCATTATCACCAATGTTACACATATGTTTGGACTGTATGGTCAATAGACCTCATTTACACATAATTATACCTCATTTTTGAGTAAAAATAAGCAGAAATTCTGAACTATTTTGATAATAGTTATACTTAGAGGCATGTAAATAGATGGCTTATCACAGACTAGTAGACACACGCACACAGACACACACTCAAATGTAAATATTCATGAATTTTAATGTGAAACCACTGATATTAAAATACATCTAGCTGACGTGACACAGACAGAACAAACGCTCAACATGTTAACAACTTACAGGTGAAAACGGACTGCCGCCCAAATTGCAGTCCAGACTCCATTTGAGGGAGTGACAGTGGCGACGGCCAATCACACATTAGCAAGAAACAGCAGAGCCAATCGGTGAGCTTGCGGCAGCCTAAAGGGAAACCAGCTTGGATTTCAGCTGGGTCTTCATTTAATATAGCGTAACATCTCACTCAAGAGAACCAAACGGAATAGGGGCAAGGGGAGACTAGTTTGTGAACGAAACGCTTCTCGATAGGGTTGCCACCTTTCAGATTTTGAAATAAGGGACACCCCTGGCCGAGTTGGGGGGGGGGGGGTTGGAGTGTATGGGGGGGTTCTGTTGCGGGTTGGGTGTGGCTTGAAGGTTGCACCTATATAATAAAAGGTCTTACACTGTCAGATAAATTGACAGAAATTGTACAATTGCCTTCGGTAGATGCTATTTTTTTTAATCGTGCCCCATTTTCAGGTTTCTTAGCAATGCAGACAATGTTTTCATTGGTCACAACTCACACTAGTGATGGGCTTTTATGGCTTGGTTTACTTAAAAACCATATTTCAGTGAATTTTTGTTGTCTGTTTTGGATTTCAAAAGTGATCCAAATAATTTTTATGTATGGAAATGTAGAAATAGATTCCTTTTATAAATGTACATATGTCCTTTTTCATGACAAAATGTATTTATTAATTTATTTTTTGTGTGTAATTATTTATTTAGTTTTTATATGTGCATTTATTTATTTAAACTTATGTCATTTTCGCCATATGCAGAGAAAGTCTTTTGTAGCTTCTCTGTCGCTGTGTGTGTACGCGTGCAACAATTATAGTTAATACTAATATAGCAACACCCCCCACATTACATGGTCTTCACTGACCAATCCCGTGCAACTTCAACGGGGAGGGGGGGGGTGAATCTGGCTCCCAGACACGAGTCGGCTCTGATCGTTCACTTCAAAGAGTCAACTCTAAGAGCCTTTTCGTTCGCCAATGACCCATCACTCACACACACACTCTGCTGAAACACGACAGTGTGTGTGTGTGTGTGTGTGTGTGTGTGTGTGTGTGTGTGAGAGAGAGAGAGAGAGAGAGAGAGAGAGAGAGAACAGCAGTTTCACACATATCGTTCTGTCTCCATATGAAGCTGAGTGCCTCTTATGAAACAGTCTAGGATTTTGGTTTGTTTCTGTTTATGTGGAATTCATTCTAGGCCTTTTACCACTGGTTCTGTTCAGACTAATCCATTCTCATTTTTCAAATACATTAGACATGTGTTTTAGTTACAAATCAAATGAATACATTTGGCAACTGGCTGTTGAGCAGAACCATTCAATGTGTAATCACTTGTAATTAATCAAATCATCTCATTTGAGAAAGATTTGAGAAAGTATCTGAAATCCAGGCAGATCTTCTGACTAATAGCATAACTGCAAAGTGGCATTGAGGGACTTTCAGCATTTTCCTTTTTTGTAATCAAAGCATCTATCCATGATTCTGGAGTGAAACTGTGTCTAATATAGATGTCACTGCTGCAAAGCTCATGAAGACTGGGACTTGTGTAGGACAGATATTCAAATGATAAGAGAACATTGTCAGAGCTCTTTATCTGGGGGTTGTGTTTGTGAATGGTGCGAATAATAAAAAAGAAGCCTATTTTTGACAGCGTTTTCTGAACTAACTCTCAGTAAGTGTGAGATAATGACAGTCTGTGATATTATTTGAGTTTTGCTAATGCCTGACAGCAAACGGCACTCCATCAACAGTGCTGCCTGACTCAGATCACTCCTGCAGCGTGTACGAGAGGAAAAAAGTAATGACTCCATATCTGTTCCAAATCTCAGCCCTTCAAAGATGAAAAGATAGTGCACTTGTTTTCATTGAGAGTCTCTCGTGGCACTTTGTGCCTGAGGGCTCCTTTCGCAGAGTTACTGTGGCAGACCAATGACACGTGATGAAACCAAGCAGTGCGTATGTATGTGTTCTTCCCTACAAAAAGCAAAGTTTCAAACAGTGCTGGGTCATGAATGATCTAGTTCGGTGTGGAAATCTAGACTGAGCAGGGTTTGCTCTGCTAGGAATTTAAACACCAGCAACTTAATGATCTCCACTTCCCGTGCCAAACTCATTTTAATGCTGGTCTGCAGTCATGTATTGCAAATCAGAGTAAAATGTGATTGCAGCAGAAGGAAAGAAAACAAAGTAAGAGAAAGATTCTAGCCTCATTATCAGTAAAAGCTTTGCTGAAAATCTCACTAATCTTCCATCTTCCATTCAGCTGCCAGCTGCATCACAATAATGATGTGGCCTCTACATGAAAAGTAGTCTTAAATGTACAAAAAGAACAGGTGTTCAATTATTCTAGTATAACAGTTTACATCTGCTGGAGAGAGAAGATGCCTCAAGCCCCAAAGTCCAGAGAATGCAGTTCAGTTCACTTTATTTGTAAAACACTTAATAAAACAGACATTACTGAACAGTGAATAACAATTAAACCAAGGGCAGGAAACAATAAAAACTCTCATGACATAATAAGAAATATGAAGAAATCTGATCCTGGATCTGTCTTCTATAGCAGCTGCCTGTAGCAGTGATGCTTGATTCGTTTTTAGAGTTCAGATGCCATGCCATTTCCTAAATCACACCATCTAGCCTGTGAGACCTTAATTACATTCTGGAGGTGCTTTGAAATACGTTTAGGTGATGTGTTTTTAAAAAAACCCAACATGGATATTTTGGTTTTGTTTTTCAGTTGAGCTTTAGCACTGTTCACCTTGTAACACCAGTTATAAAAGTTCTAAACTTCCTGATTAACTGTATCTGGGCTAAGGAAAAATATGCAAATATGATTTCTTAGCAAATCATCCCCTTACATGTTCCATCACCTTTCATTACATTGCTTTAGTTTTTGGTGTGATTAAGAAGAACTCTTCATGAATATAAGGCACAACTGCCTTATAATAATAGAATATCAGTAAAAGTCAAAAACAACTGCCAACTTTCACTATGAGTCCCAATGAGTAGGGACGCTGCTAGGATCTAAGGCCATAGCTCAGACCTCTTCTGAAAGAGCATTTATGGAGGCTTATTGATTGACTGATTGATTGATTGAATATGTTCTTAATGACTTGCCTGGTTAAATTAAAGGTGAAATAAAAAAATCTATAATAAATAAATAAATGATTCAGTCATTCACTAATGTGCTAAGATCATAATTTGACACAGTTTGGAACCGTGAACCTTTTGTGGATAAAAGCAGCTCATCACAAGAAAACATAACTTAAACAACCCAGAGACACTTTGAATCACTATGAGCTTTTCAAAGTATAATTTTTCTATAATCAATTTAATGTTCCTGCATAAAAAATAATTCATTTAGATTTTAAGTATAATGCTTAAAGGTGAATGCCATTCAGTATCTGCTTAAAATCACCAGCATTTCCCACATACACACACTGTCCAACTACTTTATCCATAGTTTATTGAAACTTCACTCTCTTCCCCTCCAACCCACCCCTGTCTCAACTGAGAGTGTGGAGCTTAAAAGGCTATACACACAACACTAGTGAGAGAATCTTGAGCTAGGCTGTGCAGGCCAGAGCTGACTCTGAAGGGGCATCAAACCCATTTGGAATTTAGACAAGACTTTGAATGTACTGAGAAAAAGGCATCTTTTAAAGGGAACTGGGTGGAATTCCAGAAAGCTAAGTAGCCTCCAGTATAAGTAAAAGAGAAGTACTAGAACCCTCATTTGGGACTTATGCTGTGTTTTCACTTGTGCTTGTGTGACTTCTGTTTTAAATATGTGTAAATAAAGACACTTTGAGCTGCTCAAACTTGTTCACCTCAACGCACAGCTCGGGCTCTGGAACCAATCTCCTTGAGAGAGGCTGGACACTTTTCCAATCTGGAGTTGTCCAATCTGAGAGGTGTTGGGCAGGGGTAGGCTTGCTCATAGCGCCTCGGCTTGGTGCTTGTGTGTGGGGTTTTTCCCCAGTGGATGAGAGGGTAGCTTCCCTATGCCTTTGAGTGTGGGGATGTGTTCTCCCTGTTGTTTGTGCTTATGCACCAAATACCCAGCCTTCTTAGAGTCCTTAGAGTGGTTGCTGTAAAGTGCTCCCTCTGGGGACTCCAAAAGTGGGACCTGGAGATGCATGATTGGGAAAAATGCCCTCCCAGATCTGAACCCAAGTGGTGTTCATACAAAGTGTTTGACACCCTGGGTTTGAACTGGACTACATTCGACTCCAGAGAACTACACAACAAAAATCTAGAGACTGCTGTGTTTTTGTTTACACAGAGACGTGGCTGAGCGACAGAATTCCCAATGCCACCATTCAGCTAGACGGACTAGCTGCATTTCGAGCAGACAGGGACTCAGCCCTGTTTGTTAAAACTCGTAGTTGTGGACTGTGTGTTTACATCAACACAGAATGGTGTAAGAACTCTGTGTTGGTGTAGCCCAGACTAAAAACTTAGTCATTTAGAAGTTAAAATAGCATAATTATATAAAACTGAAAGAACTGTAGTTGAATTAATAAAAATAATTAATTCATATATTTGTGCAACACACTAGATTAAACATGTATTCAATTTGAATAAATGACAGAAAAAGGGTTT
>BRDA01041932.1:0-15772 GCA_036984385.1 Crenuchus spilurus
TAAACTTGAGAAACTGGTCTCCTCTGTCCCCAGATGTCTGTTGAGTGTTGTAAGAAGAAAGGGGGATGCCACACAGTGATAAAAATGGCCTTGTCACAACTTTTTTTGGGATTTGTTGATGTCATGAAATTTTGAAACAACATTTTTCCCTTAAAATGATACATACAAACTTTTGATCTGTGATTTGTATTCTATTCTGAATAAAATATTAGATGTTGGCACCTCCACATCATTGCATTCAGTTTTTATTCACAATTTGTTTAGTGTCCCAACTTTTTTGGAATCCAGTTTGTACTTGATAATTCCTAATTTTAAAACTACAAACAACACTTTATCACCTCACTTACCTAATACTCAATGATACAGTGTTTTTGATGTCTAGATGTAATACTTATAGTTTTGCTGGGGCTACTTTTGTTGACACGAGACTTTTAGCATCTTTTGTTTTATTTAGCCAGCTTTACTTATACATATACACTGTGGTAGCTTGTTTTGGCAAGTCAGCACAAATAGACAATATGCATCTGAAGTGTTATTGTGATAGATGGGGTTTAAACACTACAATAAACATATACAGTAGCAGTGTAAGAGCAATAAATTGTAGTTTTAAAAAAATGGGATTTGTAGCCACTAGGGGGCGAGTTACTGTTAATGTAAGAGAGAGAGCAGACAAGAGAAGAAGAGAAGTTTTTGGTGTTTTTGATCAGTGACCTATATTACTGGATAGGACACACGTGACTTTTGAACGCGTCGGCAAGGAGCCTCCATGTTGTGTGGAAGCAGGGCAAGATCGGAAGGAAGCCAGCGTTTACAAACAATGAAAGGGCTGCAATGTTTTGCCTTCCAATGTTTTACTTTATCAGAATTCTATCAGCAGAGACCAGGGGATCACATTCCACAAGTATGTATTCATTTTTAAATGATTTATTCGTAATAATCTGTGAATTACAGCCACAATCTATGACCTGCAAACTTGACGTAGTTCCGTAGACATTACACTAATAGTCAGGCTTGCATCAAACCAACAACACTCATGAAGTTATATCACAAACATTAACTCTTACTGTAATCAAATGTAATTATGCATCAGAACTCTAAACTACTAGATTAGAGTCATTTTTATAGCGACAATGATGCAGTGTCAGTGTTGTGAACTTGGCAGTGTCAGTGGCCCATCAAATTGTCTTATAAGTTATAGACAACACCTTTTAAATGACTAAAAAGTAAAATTAGTATTGCAGCATAAATAGAGCTTTACAATGTATTTACTGTAACATTAAATGAACTCGGATGACAACATTGAATATTTCTACATTTACTTTAATATGTATGAGGTCTCTGTGTTCTTTACTTTGGATTAAGACAGTCAACAGGTTGAAAAAAATGTATAATTTGTGTAGAGCCATCGGTCACTCGCTAGTATCAGCAAGGCAAGAAAACATGGCTATATTTTATAATAATAATTATTAACGATTTTACAGCCATTAGAAGTCATGCAAGCAGTAAGGCCTAGAGAAAATGTCCGTTATGACGGATGCGAGAGCCGATAGTAGCCTAACATGTCATCAGCCATTTTAATACTTTGATTAATGTTAAAGAGCTTTTTATCCTCTTTGTAAAGAACTTTAAATTTTGAAAATCTGACAATTATTAGCGAAGTTAGAGCTATGAGAAGGCAGCAGTGCTGGTCATGTGCCATTGTTTACAAGCTTCACTTCAACACAACATGAGGGCTCCATGACGGCGCGCCGGCCTCAATGCTGGTGAATAGGCAGTGTCCTATCCAGTAATATAGATCATTGTTTTTGATATGGAGTGAGCAGTCTGTATAACCTGCGGCTTTCACTATCTTCCCCAAGTTGTACTGCATTAAAAGTAGTTCTGCAGAGCTTTGTGTCCAGTCTCCCATGTTTTTAATGCTGCCTCCCCAACACACCACAGCATAAAAGAGAACACTGGCCACCACAGACTGGTAGAACATCAGCAGGAGTTTTGGGCAGATGTTAAAGGACCCAAGCCTCCTCAGAAAGTACAGCCTGCTCTGTCCTTTCCTGTACTGGAAGTCCGTGTTCACTGACCACTGGATGACCACTGTCATCCAGATGAACTCCCAGATATTTGTAGGACCGGACCATCTCAACATCAACCCCCTCTATGGAGATTGGCTGATGAAAGGGCCTGGGACCAGTTTTTGTCTCGGAACGCCCTCTTTTTATGATTGAGGATGTCCTTAACCTCACTGGTAATCCAGGGCTTGTTGTTTGGAAAGCAGCGTACAGTCTTTTTGGGAACAGCAGTGTCCATGCAGAAGTTGAGGTAGTCTGAAACACAGTTCGTCATGCCGTCAATGTCCTCTTCATGAGGGTCCAGTAGTACGCTCCAGTCCATTGTCTCAAAGCAGTCTTTGAGATGTTCTTCTGCTTCAGGAGACCAGACTCTGAAAGAGCGTGTTGTGGTAGGTTGCCTCAGAACAAGAGTTTTGTACTGAGACTTTAGGAGAACCAGATTGTGATCTGATTTCCCAAGAGGTGGTAGAGGATGGGCCACAATCCCTCCTGCAGTGTGTGCAAACCTGGTGAAAAACTACAGGAAACGTTTTACCTCTGTAAAGGCTGCTGTACCAAATATTAACATTGATTTTCACATGTGTTCCAATACTTATTTGCAGCAGTAACACACAAATAAATAATTAAAAAATCATACATTGTGATTTCCGGATTTTTTCTTTTAGATTGTCTCTCACAGTGGACATGCGCCTTAGATGAAAATTTCAGACCCCTCCATGATTTCTAAGTGGGAGAACTTGCAAATTCGCAGACTGTTCAAATACTTCCTCACTGTAAATTAGAAACACCCTATGTGCATATCTAAACTCTAATTATTCATATACTCACCTGTTATTATAGTTCTACTGTAGCCTGCAAATATATATAGTTATACATATAGACATATTAATTTCCTATGTATGTTACAATAGGGTTAATACAGAATAGGGTTGATCACAGCTGACACATGAATATTTATTTTATCTTTTAAGAAAAACCTCCATGTCGTCTCTTAATTCAGATGTAAACACAAAAGGTTCCCAGATTTCTTGAAGGTTTGTACAGTCATCTTGGAACAAATGGTAGGTGGCACAGGCCAACAAGGCATCTTCTTGTTCCACAGGGTTCCCGCGGGGTCTTAAAAAGTCTTTAAAAGTCTAAAATTCAAAACTTTAATTTTAAGGCCTTAAAAAGTCTTAAAAACGGCCAGATATCCATCCAAGGTCCTTTTAATAAATTTAATTTAAGTCTTAAATTTGTAATTTTAATTCCAAGAAGCGTAATCTAATCGGATGTTAGTTTTGCTAACTTCTGCTAATGTCAACTAAATGCATCAGTGTAATTGTAGTTCTGTTTTCTCTGTTTCTCGGGTGGACTACGGCTGTGGGAACTACAAAGCCCATGATAAACTCATAACAGACTAAGCTAGTTAACTAGCTGCATCTTATGGGAATTCCCCATTCCATATTAAATACGCAGTCAGATTCGTTCTCCCGACAACAGCTTCACCAATGCAATGCAAATCTCTTATCTCCCAGCTCACCACACATCAATCAGTGCTGTAGACCATCTTGGAGAACTCACTGAATCCACTTTTACGGACAATGAGATCAAAATAAACAAAACAAAATGCACTTTTATTTTGATCAGAGCTTAAAAGATTTTGTTATTCAAAGAATGTATTAGATAATTTAAGTTATTCGAAATGTTTATATTAAGTGTTTAGCATAATTTTGGTGTTCTTTAGGTATAATGTCATAATAAATGTTTACCTTTATAATGTTTAAAAGCAGCCTCTATTTAACAGTATGTGGTGGGCTGCTAGTTGGGCTTATTTTGGGCAAGTCCTGCGCGCATATATATTATATATATATATATATATATATATATATATATATATATATATATATAAATTTCAGAATCAATTTATTGTCAGTGCACAGGTACAAGTACAGCGAAATTATCATCAGTCAGAAAAGAAACAGTGGAACACAATCGGGAGGGAGGGGATGTGATAAAAAAATAAAACCCCCCTCAACCCCTGTACTACACTCTAAGTGGGGCTCAGTACGAGGGCCCAGGTGGGAAAAGAAAAACATCACCTACCCCTAAAGCACAACGACAAGATATAGCAAATGGTGAGGGAGGGGCTGGGAGGGTAGGTGGGGGGGTAGAGACAGGCCAGCAGCGGCAGACGAGTCCGGCAGCGCCAGAGCGCTCTCCCAACAGAGTCGTCATGCCCCTGCCCGGGAATAAGCCATCAGAAGTGGTTGGTGATAGGTTGGGGTAGCTGGAGGGTGGGGCAGGAGAACAACAGGTTGTTTGCCCTTCTGCAGTCAGAGAGTCTGTGTTTCTCAGTCCGCACGATGACACGCGATGAGCACAGCAGCTGTGTAGCCTTGAACAGCTTCCAGGCGCCCAAACAGTTGCCTCCCTTATCAGGAACACGATAAGGTGACAGAGCCTTGCAACACTTAGCAACCCTGCGGGAGAATTCTTCAGCCGGGCAGTCACAGGCAGGCTCTCCCTAGCCCAAACTCCTCATAGAGGAGCAGTGACAATATTTTTGGAGTCCACTTGATCCAATTGAATCCATGGGTTGGCAGGTCAGTGCTGAGTGAAGCTAGGCAGACAGGACAAAGAAGCGAGCAGGGTAGGCATAGTGAGGAGAGTAGTGAGGAGATATATATATATATATATATATATATATATATATATATATATATATATATATATATATTTGGAGGATATTTAAGTTGCGATGCTACAAGCCATGCTAGGTTTCTTTCCTTCTTATTTGGGATAAAGTGCAAAGCAAAAGGTGCCGGACACACACAGTGTTTGTGAAGCACGTACTTTATTCACATTTTTATTGTTGTGACACACAACATTTTGAGCCCGAGCTCAAATCTTATGCATGTAATCCGTATCAAAGCTAGTTTTATTTGTCTCAGCAGAAATTGTTCTGTGATCATCCACCACTGTTGTTTTTCATGGGCGTTGAGGTCTTTTTGCATTGGTGAGTTCACCGGTGCTTTCTTTCTTTCTCAGGATGTACCAAAATATAGATTTTGCCACTCCTAATATTGTAGGAATTTCTCAGATGGGTTTTTTCTGTTTTTGTAGCTTATGAATGGCTTGTTTCACCTCTCTATATAGAGTTAGAACATTTTTGGCAGTTTGTCATGTTGGTCTTAAATTTCACTGAGAATGGTCTTAAAAGGTCTTAATAAGGTCTTAAATTTAACTCATTGAAACCTGCAAGAACTCTTGTTCCATGGCCAGGATTTTTGGATGAAACTTCCCTTGAACAAATAGCTATTGGCCTTCATCCATTCCATTACAGCCATTATGTTCTTCATCATTGGATTATCTTTTGGTTAAAATGCAAGATAAACAAAATAAAACTGTTAAATATATTGTATACTACCCACAACAATAGAATATGTTTAACACTACATAGTATACTTACTTCAAAATTCTCTGCTGGGCTGGTGTCTTTTTGAGCTGGTGCTGGACTAGACTGTGTCACGTCCTCTGTGATGGTAGTTGGCACTTTACTTAAAATAATGTGATGCAATTAAGATAAAGTAAAGAAATTATGGATAGACCACAAAAAATGACAAAAGAATTAAGAGGACTAGAGGGTATTATAGAATATTTAACAGAAAAAATAGTGTTAGTCTTGTGATTGAGCACATGGTTTTTTACATGATGTAACTCATTAGGGCAATACACTTCAGGTGTGCAAAACATACATTGACGGTTACTGCAACATCTAGTGCAGCGATCAGTAACAGGATTCTGCACCTTTTTCAATACAGTGATATGTGTCTACTAATAAGAAGAATATACACACACACACACACACACACACACACACACACACACACACACACACACACACACACACACACACATATATATATATAATGAGAAACAAAGCCATAGAAACAAGAAACAAAGCCAGAGAAACAATGAGAAACAAAGCCAGAGAAAAACAGCGAGAAACAAAGCCATAGAAACAAGAAACAAAGCCAGAGACACAACGAGAAACAAAGCCAGAGACACAACGAGAAACAAAGCCAGAGAAACAATGAGAAACAAAGCCAGAGAAAAACAGCGAGAAACAAAGACAGAAAAACAAGTAGAAACAAAGCCATAGAAACAATGAGAAACAAAGCCAGAGAAAAACATCGAGAAACAAAGCCAGAGAAACAACAAGAAACAAAGATAGAGAAACAATGTCAGGACTCCCCAGTCTTTGTTCCTTGTTTCTGTCTCCATCTTGTGGTCATGTTATGTTTTACACTTCCCTGTTTTGTTCACTTTCTTATGCCCATATTTGGATTTCCTGTCTTGTCATCGTTCATGGTCAATTATCTGTCTCAGGTGTGTCTTGATGAGTTGGTTAGTCTTTGTCTTTATAAGCTCTGGTTGTTTGTCAGTGTTGACGGTTCATGTTGTAAGTACACGTCATGTTGTTTTGTCTCAATTTGCTTGATCTAGTGTTTTCTTTGTTTTAGTCTTTATCTCAGTTCTTTGTTTGTTTGTTTATTTAATAAATTTACTAATTTCAACTTTATCTGCTCATGCATCCACCTCCTTAGTTCATCTTAGTTCAGTAAAATCTCTTTGTTCACTCCACACCACCCAACCTCACATAATGAACTGTCGGCAAAAGGATGCAGCAGAAAAGGTGAGCCTTGCCACACTTCCTAAAGACTCTCAGCAAAAGGAGGCTATAGTGGCAGTCCTCAGAAAGAACTTGGAGCTTCTCCAGCAAATGAAGGAACAACTGGAAACCAGCCAAGCACTGGTCCACAGTGAGACAGAGTGGATTAGGAGAGCAGTTAGCATCATGGTGGAAATTCTGCCCACACTTCCTCTGAACCACTTCTGTCAAACTGTTGTTGGACTCTGACATAAGGGACCTTTATGAGGACCTCAGACCCGGGACATTTTTTTGGGAGGGTGTAAAAGGTGAGGAGATTCTGGATTGTGAAAGGGTGGGAGATGGAGACCATACTCGGGTCAGAACGGGTAGAGGAGGAAGAAAGTCCCACGCTCTGGATTTCAGTGGGTTCTGCAACATTGGCCTACAGTGCTCGTGAAGAGGAGCAAAGCCCCGTGGCTGAGATCATGATGAGTGCTGTACCACTCCTCAGCACTAGGAAAGCTGATGAGCATGCTCTGCGGGAACATGCAGAGGAACTCATAGGGGACCCTTACATCCAGAAGCAGCTGGATGCTTGGAAGGCGCTGGGAGACGCTACTGCTGAGGAGGAAAGGAGGAAGAAAAAGCTACGGAGAGCTGAGAGGAAAGAGAAAGAACCCTCAGATCTCCAGCCTGCAGCCGAGGCAAAGGCTGCTCCTCCCTCAGCTCTCCAGCCTACAGCAGCTTTGGTGGAAGCCTTCACCAAAACTCCAGTCCCTGAGGCAGTCATGGTCATGACTGTCTCCACCCAGACCCCATCACCCTAGGCAGTCATGGCTATGGCTGTCTCCACCCAGATGCCCTCGTCTCCAGAGCCCATGCCCTTGTCGCCAGAGCCCATGCCTCAGGTGGCCACGGCCACGTCTCAGGTGGCAGACGAAGCCACGCCCTCTTCAGTGACCATACCCTCATCTCAGGTGGCCAGGAGAGCCATGTCCCCTTCAGTGGACAGAAGAGCCACGCCCCCTTCAGTGTCAAGGAGTGCCATGCCCTTTTCAGTGGGTCCTAGGACCCCAGCTCAGACCCTAGCAGGCAAGGGAGCTGCTAGGGCCTTTGGACATTACCCAGCACCGCCAATGGCTCCCTGGCATCAAGGACCCAAGTACTGTGCCCCAAGATGGGGCTGGAGAGCCACTGTCCCCACTGCTGGGCCCTCCCTTCCACCCCTTGGTTTTCTACACCCGCCCTCCGCCCTTAATTTGCCTCTTTTGGGGGGTTTCGGGGGGGGGTACGTTCCCACGCCGTCAGCCCTGGACGTGGCTGTCTGCTTTGTTCATAATGTTTTGTTGGACCCTGCGTTTTGTCAATCCCTTAATTTAGTTGTAAGTCTGGTATCTCCTTCATGTTATAATTTCTGATGTTCTTGTCCCTGTTCTTAGTTTGCCTGGTGTTTTAGTAATTTTGGTTTTGCTCCTCTTGTTTTGAGTTATGTCCTGTACGATGTTCCATTGCTTTTGTTTATCTTGGTCTAGTGTTTTAGCTTATCATTTTGGATATCTGTTTTGTGTATTGTCATCTAGTTCTGTTATTCCAGGTTTTTTTTTTTTTTTTTTGTTCTGTTTCTGTTCCAGATTCTGTTCTGTGTTCTAGATTCATGATGTTTTCAGGTTTTATTTTTGCATGTTAGATTGTTCTGTTCTGTTCTGTTAGGATGTCCTGTTTGACTGTTTTATTCCAGTGTTATGTTTTGTGTTCTAGGTTTTGGTTTTTTGTGCCATCTTGTTTTATCCTACTTCTCTTTTGTGACTTAGTTTTCCATGTTTTTGTGTTCTTGTAGGTCCTGCCCTTGTTCCTACTTTCTTGTACCCTTGTGTTTTATCCCTGGTGTTCTGTTTGTCTTAGTGCTAGTGTTCAGTTTTGGTTTCCTGTTTTTGTCCCGAGACAGCCCTAGGGGGCGATTCTGTCAGGACTCCCCAGTCTTTGTTCCTTGTTTTTGTCTCCATCTTGTGGTCATTGTTTTACACTTTCCTGTTTTGTTCACTTCCTTATGCCCATATTTGGATTTCCTGTCTTGTCATCGTTCATGGTCAATTATCTGTCTCAGGTGTGTCTTGTTGAGTTGGTTAGTCTTTGTCTTTTATAAGCTCTGGTTGTTTGTCAGTGTTGATGGTTCATGTTTTAAGTGCACGTCATGTTTTGTCTCAATTTGCTTGATCTAGTGTTTTCTTTGTTTTAGTCTTTCAGTTCTGTTTATTTAATTTACTATTTTCAACTTTATCTGCTCATGCATCCACCTCCTTAGTTCATCTTAGTTCAGTAAAATCTCTTTGTTCACACCACCCAACCTCACAAACAACAATAAACAAAGCCAGAGAAACAATGAAAAACAAGGGGTCCCCCTACCAGGGGACATAGAGCCCTCGCACGCAATCGTACCCGGTGCATGTTGTACCTGTTGAAAATTATACCCTAGTCAAACCAAGAAACTGGTGAAATTTGGGTGCCTGTGCAGGTGAAGAAAATGTTTTTTCCAAAATTACTGAGCACTGCGTGAGGACAATGGCAGTAATTTATCTGACAAGCCTAACAGGGGCTGCTGTAGAGTTTGCTAAACTCCACATGAGAAAATTTACAAAACATTCCTAAAGTGTTTTAAGGCCTTAGTGAATGTACCATATTTCAAGGGGTTTGGAGCAGGGATGAACCATACACTCGTTTCAGACGAGTAACAGGTTGAAATGTGTGACCTTAGGATGCGCTCTTTCGGTATTTCTCTTCACATGCGTGAGTGCACTACTAGACGCAGTTTTTTATATTTTCACAATGCTTGGAAAGCTTGGAGATAATCAACCGTCATATTTACATTTAATGTTCTTTGATAATTAAGCTTGTAGACAGGAACATCTGTAAAATGCACTGGTTATATTCTGTAGTAACACAGCTAACTCTGATCACTCTCTCAGACACACACACAGGTGTGTGTGTGTGTGCACGTGAATTAGAGAGTGTTTCGTGCCCCACTTATGGTGGTAAACATCTAGGGTAAAGGGGGACAGTAACATATGTGTGTGGGGGGTAATACAACAACCGACACGTGTTTCACCAAAGACAGTGATTATTTTAGTAAGTTGATGTTTTTAACACATATACAGACATATACACAAGTAGACAATACAGTAGGAATAAGGACAACCACTAAGGGAATGAGCAGTGCTAAAGGAAATAAAGGAACTAACCTACATATCAGGAAAACTAATCTAACCAAACTACATAGGTAGCACCTGCTCTTAACCTAGTGTGTCTAACATAATACTTCCTACATGGTGTAGTGTAAGGGATCCCATGCTAACTTCACAAAGTAGTACTCATAATGGAGAAATGTGTGTTAGGACTCAAAGCCAGAACATACAACACACATACTCCCAAAATGCTACCATCATAAACAATGGGACATAAACCTACACAAAGTATAACACGCAGCTAAAACATTAGCAGAGCTCATAAGAAACAAACATAACTCTCTGCTCTGTCTCTCATATATATATATATACACACGGTGTCTCAGCCCGGATCACTTCTCACTCCACTCACTTCACTCCACTCATTTCACTTCACTCACTCACTCATAGTGTCAAAAGTCTGAGCCTCTGCACTCTGCCCCTTTTCCTACTCGGCCTGCTTGAGAGAGAAAAAGACCACCCCTTCTGCAGTTGCAGTTCACTTGCACTTGCAGTTCAAGATGGCAGCGCGCTTGGTCGCAGCGGCTCACGGCTCTCCCTTTCAGTGCTTTTTAATATCGTTT
Organism: Crenuchus spilurus; assembly: GCA_036984385.1. Classification (NCBI taxonomy): domain Eukaryota; kingdom Metazoa; phylum Chordata; class Actinopteri; order Characiformes; family Crenuchidae; genus Crenuchus; species Crenuchus spilurus. The sequence continues at coordinate 10,505 of BRDA01041932.1, forward strand.
CTGTACGTTTTTTTTGTTTGTATGTACACTGTCGGGTCTGCGAATGTCGGCTACAGTCACCAGACCCTTTTGGACATTGGTGTGCAGCACCAAATATCTGTTCCGAGTGACTTTCACAACACACATAACATCCCAGATGACATAGCGAGACCGCCGGGCTCTCCGTGGATTGTTATCGGGTCTAGGACGCAGCGCAGACGGAGAAGGGAGAGGAAGCAGAAGCGAGGACGCAGGTCCGGTGCTGTGCTAAGGCTAAAAACACAACCACACAAGCCACCTCTACCAAGCCTGTATCTCTCCAATGCCAGATCCCTGGTGCACAAAATGGATCACCTGGAACTACAACTTGCTGGAAATCGCTACGTTCGTGACTGCTGTGTTATGGTAATTACAGAAACCTGGCTTCACCCCGGAATACCCGATGCTAGCATACAACTAGCAGGCCGCACTCTGCTACGCTGGGACATAACTGAGGACTCCGGTAAGAGCAAGGGAGGGGGGCTCTGTATTTATGTGCATGACAACTGGTGTAACAACAGGACAATTATAGACAATCACTGTTCCCCAGATCTCGAGTACATGTCTGTGAGGTTCCGACCGTTTTTCCTTCCGAGAGAGCTAACGGTAGTAATCATTATGGCGGTATATATTCCACCTGACGCCAATGTTAACACGGCACTCTCCATCCTGCTGAACACCATAAATAAACAGCAACGGGCTAACCCTGAAGGTGTTCAAATAGTAGCAGGAGATTTTAACAAAGCCAACCTAAAGTCTGTTCTCCCAAATTTTAATCAGCATGTCAAGTGCTCTATTAGAGGTGAGAACACTCTAGATCATGTTTACACCAACATTAAACATGCATACAGAGCTATACCCCTCCCCCACCTCGGGCAGTCAGACCATCTCTCCCTCCTGCTCTCCCCAGCCTACACCCCCCTCAGACGCAATGCAAAGCCAATTATAAAGACAGTCACAGTCTGGCCCAGTGATGCATTCAACACACTACAGGACTGTTTTGAACAAACTGACTTGAACCTATTTGAACACCAGGAGCTAGAAACATACACAAGAACGGTACTGGACTACATCAAGTTCTGCATTGGGAATGTGTCCATGGACAAAAATATCAGGATCTTCCCAAACAAGAAACCCTGGATGACCAACCACGTCCGCTCACTCCTCAAAGCCCGTGATGCTGCCTTCAAGTCAGGTGACAGAGCTCTGTATCGAACTGCTCAAGCCAACCTGTGAAGAGGGGAATAAAAGCTGCAAAGGCTGACCAAAAGAGTAGGATAGAGTCCCACCTGTCCAGCAACAACACACAAGAGGTGTGGAAGGGCATACGGAACATAACAAACTACAGAGGCTGTGCTGAGACAACAGGAGAACTGAGTGCACCACTAGCAGAGGAGCTGAACTGCTTCTTTGCACGCTTTGAAGCACCACAGCAGCACTCATCTGGTCCAGCCCTACCCACACCTCCACCTGGTTCCTGCACCACCCCACTCACTGTAAACGAGCATGATGTCAGACGGATGCTCCTGACGGTGGACCCCAAGAAGGACACTGGACCAGATGGAGTACCCGGTAACGTGCTCAGAGCATGTGCCTACAAGCTCGCCCCCACCTTCACCAGAATTTTCAACCTATCCCTGGCCCAGGCAGTCATCCCGCCCTGCTTAAAATCTGCAACCATCATCCCCGTGTCGAAAATGACTCCAATCACCAGTCTCAACGATTACCGTCCCGTGGCCCTCACCCCAATAATCACGAAGTGCTTCGAGAGACTGGTTCTCCAACACATCAAGGACTATCTTCCCTCAGACCTTGACCTCCACCAGTTTGCATATCGCAAAAACAGGTCCACAGAGGATGCTATTGCCATAGCTCTCCACACTTCACTGAACCACCTGGAACAGCAGCACAGCTACGTCCGTATGCTCTTTGTGGACTACAGCTCTGCTATCAATACCATAATTCCAGACCTACTTATCACCAAACTGGTCAGTCTCGGCCTCCCCCTGCTCACATGTTCCTGGATAAAAGACTTCTTAACCAACCGGCCCCAGACTGTGAGACTTGGCTCCCACCTCTCCTCTACTCATACGTTGAGCACCGGCTCCCCACAGGGCTGTGTGCTGAGCCCCCTGCTGTACTGTCTCTACACCCACGACTGCAGTCCATCCCACAACAATAACCTCATCATCAAGTTTGCTGATGACACCACAGTTTTCGGATTAATTTCTAGGGGAGATGAGACAGTCTATAGTACAGACAGGAGATCCTGAAGTTGGCAGCCTGGTGCTTGGAAAATAACCTGACTCTGAACACCAACAAAACCAAAGAAATCATTGTCGACTTCAGGAAGCACAGCACTGACCTAGCCCCCCTCTACATCAATAGCGAGTATGTGGAGAGGGTCCACACCTTCCGGTTTCTCGGTGACCATATCTCTGCTGCCCTTGATTGGAAAGAGAACACCACTGCAGTCATCAAAAAGGCTCAGCAGAGACTACACTTTCTGAGAGTTCTCAGAAAACACAACCTGGACTCCAACCTACTGCTGATGTTCTACCGCACATCTATAGAGAGCCTGCTGACATACTGCATAACAGTATGGTATGGCAGCTGCACCATGGCCGACAGGGAGAGACTTCAGAGAGTAGGTAAGATGGCACAGAAGATAATTGGCTGCCCTCTTCCCTCCCTGATGAACATCTACACATCTCGGTGCCTCAGCAGAGCAAAGAACATCCTCCAGGACAGCACCCACCCGGGCTTTGAACTGCTTGACTTGTTGCCCTCAGGGAAGCGCTACAGGTGCATCAGAACAAGGACAAACAGATTCAAGAACAGTTTTTTCTGAAAGCCATCACCACACTGAACTCAAACACTCTCTGATCCCCCCAGACTTCTCACCCATATAACAAGTGCAATATTCAAAAAACTTAAAAAAAAAAAACGTGCAATTTCAACAAGACAGAGAGATCAGTTAGTTGTGTTACTACAGAATATAACGAGTATGTTTAACAGATGTACACAACGTGAACATTAAATGTAAATAAGAGCGTTGATTATCGCCAAACTTTCTAAAGACTGTGGAAATATTTAAAACTGCATCTAGATATGTAAACTGCGAATGCAGCTCATGCATGTGAACAGAAATATTGAAAGAGTGCTTCCTAAGGTCACACATTTCAACCTGTTACTCATCTGAATATCCAGTTCATCCCTAGTTTCGAGCATTGCAGAAATGTCAAATATGCATAGATATCATAGGTTGCGCTATAGAGCAGGTGAAACATATTGAAAATAACACCATTTCAGATGAAAGGACAGCCTAAGACAAGCAGGCCTCTGAAATTTTATTTGTTTTGAAGCATCATATCCCCCCAAAAACACCACGGAAAAATTTATAAATTGTGAATTCCTGCCAAAATGGCCGACATGCTGTTGGGCAGAGTCAGACCGTTCCAAGTCAGACTTGTTCTCTATGATGAGTTGAATGACTCTGCCAAATTTGGTGCCTATCGGACAAACTTTGTCCCTGCCATTGCCCATGATAGGGGGCGCTATGAAGCTTGTAGCCATGCCCTATTCCTTCGCAATTTATCATCACATATGACTATAGTTTATTTCTGCTAAATATGAAGTAAAATGGATAAACTTCCTAGGAGGAGTTCGACAAAGTTTACAAAAAATGTGTGAAAAATGAACATCAAAATGGCCGACTTCCTGTTGGGCGGAGTCACTTATGTAAATACTTAAAATGTGTGACATGACATCTCCTACGTTCCTGCCAAGCTTCATGATTTTCCAAGCAACTGTGCTCTGACCATGTTAATGTTTCTATTTGGATAGTGTTGCACATCCATTAAGTCAATTAGCGGCCATTACGCCATCGTTAGAGCTATCGACTATTGCTTCGCGATTTATCATGAATGGTGTTTGGAGATTATCCAGAGCCAAAATCTGTGTAATTGGATTAAGTCTCTAGGAGGAGTTCCTGAAAAATGTGTGAAAATTTGACAAATTCCAATATGGCCAACTTCCTGTTGGGCGGAGTCACTTATATTGATATTTAAATTGTGTGTCATGCCTTCTCCTACATTGCTGCCACGTTTCATGAATTTCCAAGCACATGTGCTCTGACTATGTTAATGTTTCTATTTTGGCTAGTGTTTCACGTCCCCAACAAAATACGAGAGAAAATTTTAACACTAGCATTCCCCAGGTTTTTTTTTTTTTTTTTTTTGTTCCCTCTCCCTCTAGTGGTAGACCCAGGTTTTTTTAGATTCTTGTTCCCCCCCTCTCCTGGGCCATTAGCTACCAACTATTCTTATGTAAATGATTGCTGGGTTTCCATCCACCCCCTCTGGTTTTGCTTTTTTGTGTTGTCATTACAGAAAAAATAAACTGTATTATATTTGTTGTAATTTAAAATAAAATGTAATTTCAGTGGAGACTGTCAATGCTTGTATTTTATTTTATTTTATAAAATATATGTTTCTTTGTATTATTATACTATTTACTTCAATTTCATTTTATTATTATTTTTGTCTTTACTCAAATAAATGTATATGTAATAATGTATGTATACCATTGGCTATGAAGGTAGAAATGTAATATTTTCATACATAATTACAAAGTATCATACATTTTGTGTGAATGTAATTGTATGTATAATTGAAATGTAATTTCAGTAGAGATTTATTTACAATAATATATTACATTCTAATTTAATCTATTAAATTCTAATTTATTAGAATAATAAATAATACACACAATTTTATTTGTAGTATTATTATACAATAAAATTATTATACAATAATATTACAAAATAAAATTAGAGGTGTATTATTATTCTAATATATTACATTCACATTAACAATTACATTCACACAAAAATCATGTAATTTGTTAAAATAAAATGTAATTACAGTGGAGCATGGTGCATGGTGAAAAGCATCATGTCATGAAGTGAAGATAAAATATAAAATAAAATGTATGTTGTTGTTGTAATATTACAAATAAAACTACATTACATGCTACATACATGGACATGCAATTACAGCTATAAACATTATTATTTTATAAGTGGTTTCTGTTCTTGTGTGTAAGTGTGTGTAATTTTCAGTGGAAACTGTCCATGTAATGTAATATGTAATTGTATTTTTGTTTGTAACATTACTGTAAATAAGTGAATGACATACATTATTTTACAATTATTTATACAACCGGGCCTCTCCGCCTGCTTCTCTGTGT
>BRDA01041933.1:0-37448 GCA_036984385.1 Crenuchus spilurus
TTTTATTTCGTTAGATAACAGGGAAATGAAACGAAATATAGTTTATTATACATTTATTTTGCCCTGTAGACGGAAACTGGCACTGTGTTTTGTGAAGAGTATTTTCGCAGCTTTGCCTGAAGATTCCAATGCATAAAAAAACCATCTAAGCTCTAAAACAATCAATCAATAAATAAATACATTCTCTCTGTGAATTTCGTTTCATTTTGAAATATAATGTATTATTTTCAGTGTCTTTCTGTGAATCTGTATTTTATTTCGTTAGATAACAGGGAAATGAAACGAAATATAGTTTATTATACATTTATTTTGCCCTGTAGATGGAAACTGGTGCGTGTGTGTGCAGCATGATCGATCCCTGCTTTATAATTATATATAAATATTTTTTTTCCTTCAAACTTTGTGGGAAGAGTAAAATCTTGACTGTCAGAAGCAGTTCTGTCTCTGTAAGAGACGCAGGGGGGATGCTTATTTTGCATAACAACAAGCAGCGCAGCAAGGTGTGAATGTTTTACATTCCTTAGCGGGGGATTAAGACAGGGACAGATCTGAACTCACCCTAGTATCATGCCGAAAATTTTCGTGGGCTTGCGAATCCTAGTGCTAACTAGTCGAGATCTCTGAATATTTTTGTTCCAGGTAACGAGTAATATTCCAAGTAACGAGTAGCGTAAATTTCTTCAATTATACCAAACCGCTAGGGGCGCTGCGGTCGAAGAAGAGGTCAGTGATTACCTTTTACCGCTGTCCAGTAAAAGTGCCTGTTGAAAGCGACGCTAAGGTAGCAAAAGGTAGTGAACAAGAAAGTTAAATCAATTTTACTTTTACTTTTCATATGATAAGTGTAACCATGCCATACACGTACGCCCGTCCTCCTGTCCTCCTTAGCCGCCAGCCTACATGAGCACTATCGGTCTCCCTCTCCTAAGCGGCCAGCCTACACAAGCGACGTCGTCTCTTTTATGTTTTAAAAAACCCATATAAACACATAATTTAGCATATTAAAGTATACTGTATATTGGCCGGCTGACACGGATTAATCAGTTTTACATGTAATCTTATGGGGAAAATGCATCCAGCTAACGAGCAAACCAGCTAACCAGCTCGACTCCTGCATGGATTAAACTCATAAGTAGGGTTACCACTGTATATATAAAAGTTTGAAAGTTTGTGAACCCTTGTGAATGATTTTCTATATTTCTGCATAAATATGACTTAAAACATCATCAGACTTTCACACAAGTCCTAAATGTAGATAAAGAGATAAAGAGAATGCAGATAAACAAATGCGACAAAAACAATATACATTTATTTATTGAGGAAAATAATTTATTTAAAGTTTTCAGAATAATGACAACAGTCTCTTCTTAATACCAGACTCCATCTGTGGTGGTAGGTGCAAGTTTAATGAAAATATTTCACAGAAAATGAAACATGAAATGGTTGAAAAAAGCAAGTATATTATACATTACAACTATATTATTTTAAATAAATAATAAACAAATCAATAATTCATCCTATGCGCTCAAATTTTGACAGGTAGATTTGGTATTATCGAGTGTTCACTTCATGGACTCTGAAGTAATTTAAATGAAATCCTATGAAAGTAATTAATAGTGTGTTGCATTTTAATAATTGAATACGTGTGACATACACAACAAAATGACATTAAAAATAATTAGAAGAAGAGTTATTATTAATCAGAACAGCAGAGGAATCATTGACATTATTCAGCTGAATATACAGTAATTGTACTAATTTATTTATTTTTAAAAAACTCTGGCATTAGTGTGTAAAAACACCATATTTCACTGGAATAAATACAAATAAATACAGTAATATTTAATAAGGTAGTGAGCTTGTTTGAAGAACAAAGTGTAGTGGAACATCAGTTATCTTTTATCCTGGTTATTGTATAATTCCTTTATCTTGACCTTTTGGGAGAGATTTTGTCAATGTGTTCACATGACTCGTCGCTAATTTTGTCAAAACAAAGCATTCACCCATGCGTTCATCATTCATTCTGGCTTTGTATCTCATTGTTTCTCACTGATAATGTTCAAAACATGTCACACTAGAGCAGGGGTGGGCAATTAATTTTACCAAAGGCCCACATGAGAAATCAGAATAGTTTTAGAGGGCCAAACGAATATGCTTAACTCAGTTCTGCCCAATACATGTATACTGTATTTATAATATCCCTTTATAAAAAAAGTAAATAAAACATTACAAATATATCCTGCTCGCGCACAGGCTTACTCTTCTTCCATTTAGTGGAGGGTGTGTGCGCACTCAAATGTTACCCACACACTTGTAAATCTTTTTATGCTCTCATGCTCGGAATTCACTGCAAAAACACCAACATAAGTCATCAGTTTGTTTGATATTAAATATGTAAAGCTGCTTTGTGACAATGTCCATTGTAACGCTATATAAATAAATTTTGATTGATTGATTGATTGATCAGCCAATAAGCCAAATCGTAAAGTGTAGACCGGAAGTGGATCACGATGCACTTCGTCTGCTGCAGGGGTATAAACAAACCCACTGCACATGTATCACACTTCTTTTATACCGCCAATATTAAAGTCTGCAGGCCCAACTATTTACATATTTACTGTGTTAACAGAAGAGGCAAGCATACTTTCTTATTTGTTTCCATTTTTAACACTTGACAATGAAGTAAATGATAGTTATGACAGTAAAATATCATATTTCCAGCCCCACATGTTGCACAGCATGCTGCAGCTGCTGCTGCCATGCTCATGTTACAGTCAGTAGACTCAGTACTAGCCCAGTAGGATTTCATTACATACTCAATGTGACAGTGAAATGTAAACTTTTAACAGTTGTTTTATTTATTAATATGTGTGTATATGCCATGGTTACACATGGTTACATGGTTATATAAATAAATATATTCATATTAACATAATACATTAGGCTATATTATAGGCCTAATTAAAATTACATAAAATTTTACTAACCTATATCCTGTATAAACACTGGTGGCCACAGTTTCATTCCCTCATATTCAGATACCATGAGTTTAGAGTGCTGGGATCAGGTAATTTCACTTCTGGAGCATCCAATGCATTTTCGACATCTTTGTCAACTTCGTTAGCGCATTCTTGAGCAGTTTGTACAATGGGCAGTTTCACCTCCCATGCAACGAAACAACATGCCGCCAACACTCTCTTGCTTCCACTCACAGCCAAGTTCCTTTTCCTCAAATAATCTTTCAACTGAGGCACTCTCCATTGATCAAACAACTCTATCGTCATATCATCATCTGGATTTGCCATAATCTAAGTGGAAATACCGCTAATGCAGCTGCAGCGGTCTCAAATGTGAGTTTATCACGCTGTTTCACTATGTGAAATGCTACCCACGTGGGTTTGTTTATACCTCTGCTTCACGCGCATCGTTTTCGCGCACTTCCAGCCGCCTGCTAGGCGAACTTTACAAACTAGCGTATTGTTCCTGCTGCCCCTCTACATTAAAAAGTCACATTAGTCAAAAATGCATTACAGTTAAATAACAAATGATCAGAGTGGCAGAGGTTTCTCCTAAATTATTTTGCATCATTATATGAGATCACCAAATTATTATTATTTTTTGTGAGGGTTAGTTAGATGGCACATGATACATACTGATGAAACGACTTAGCTAATACCCAGGATGTAATTGATAGCTGAGAGAAAATGTGCAACTCTTAGGGTCACTTCTAGATGAAGTGTGATTGCAACATTACAATTTAACATATTACTAAATAAATAAATAATTGTGTGTGCTGTGCTGTGCTGTGCTGTGCGTGTGTGTGTGTGTGTGTGTGTGTTTAAGTAATTAATCACGTTACCTGAGGTCATTGACTCTGATGATCCATGGTGAAGCAAGCTACAGATGTGTTCATCACACCTTTCCCAACCAAAACTGAGGAACTGAGGTTCCACTGCATAGCACTTTCACAGTGCTGTTATTGTGAGGAAAGGATAGAAAGGGTTAAACTAACATATTCACAAAATGAAAATCACTACTTAATGTATTAATGATGTTTATATTTATTTTAATATCAGTATTCACTATTTCTGCTGAGATAAATGCTTTTTCTTAGGTGTGCAGTGAAATAAATCTGTACTTTATTTAGATGGTATCCATATGCAGTGCCCACACTAGACACAAATGGATTTTATAATCTGACAACCTTCAACAGAGCAGCGCCAACAGATTCGCCCTGAAGCCATCTCGGTCCTGCAGAGGATTTCTCCTTCACTTTTCTACAAAAACTTAAAGGCCCCTGTAACATTACCCAGCATGCATCTGTTCACAATGAACAGCAAAGCATATCACTTCCTTTATGTAGCCTTTAAACCAGGTAATGTATGCAGTGCTCTGATAGAGCACACATGCTAACTTGTTAACTGTGTTAATGTCATTTCTTTTCAGTACGTTTAGCCTTTAATGACGTTATCTTTAAAACATCATTTAAGAGAAATTTCTAACAGAGACAGCTTTAAAACTATTAAATCAGTTATTTAATTATTTTTTATTTCTATTTTTACCTGATATAGATACAGTCTAATTCAAAATTTTGGGCACCCTTGATCAAATGTTACATTTTGTTCATTTTCTTAAAAAAAGAGCTCTACAGGAAACAAATGTCAATATTTTCTGGACATTTTAGTCCATCGTATCTGTATATATTCACTAAATGTCTTTATGAAAAAAATTTAACATACACTATATAATGTGTCATAACGTTTGTACAGGTTACATTTGATGCTTTACTGTTTTCCAACACTGTGTAACCTCAGTTATTGTTTGCCCTGGTTATCATACAATTCAGTTATCATCAACTATTTCAGGGAAATTGTGCCCCAGTTATCATTCATCTGCCCGGTTTTTGTCAGCGTGCTCACATGACTTGCCACTAATTTTGTGAAAAACAAGGCATCCACCCATGCTTTTGTCATTCATCCTGGCTTTGTTCCTCATAGCTCTTCTGGCTATTTTTCTCATTGTTTCTTGTTGAAAATGCTCAAAACAAACTAAAACACATCACACTAAAGCAGTGGCACACAATACTACAGCCTGAAAATGTGCACAAAAGAAAATAGCAGCCGCGAACCCTGAGAACAGGTGCACAAAACAAAGACTGCTTGCTGGACTACACCTGCACTCTCTAAAATCCATAAGTAAACCCATAAAAGTGATATTTTGGAGTATTTGGAACAGATTAATTGGATTTACATTATTTCTTATTGGAAATATTGCTTCAGTTATCATTTGTTTTGGTTATCATCAGACACTTTAGAATGGCTTAATGATGAAATCTGAAGTTCCACTGTCTGTAAAATAAAAAAAGGAACAAGGGTGTTTTAAAATGTGTAGAAGGTTGTTCAGAAAACAAGTTAACTTTGCGGGGAAAAAAAAAACGTCATTCAACCATTTAACAAATGGTGTCCAAACATTAGAATGAATATATAGGTTATATAAGTATTACATGTATATATTAAATGTTACTGAGCTCAGCATGAACATTGTTTCTCAATCAAAGCGACAGTTCTGCTCTAATTTCTTTCCTGAAGGGACAGGACTGGTCATGTTGGATCTGAAGTTTACCTTTAGGTCTCTAAAAATGCCACAATTGTAAATCTTCATGACTAAAGGACTAATAGAAATGCTACAAAGTGTAATGAAATAAAATATCATGTGAGAATATAATGAATACCTAACTAAGAGAGGGAATAACTAGGGATGCACCGATACCACATTTTTTCAAACCGAGTACGAGTACAAGTACTTACATTTAAGTACTTGCCGATACCAAGTACCAATAAGAGTACTAATAAATATCAATACTTACAATTAAAATGAAACTGGGGCCTGTATGTGTGTCTTATGGCTCCAGTTAGATGTGTTTGTGATCTATTTAATCTAAACACCTAAGATAATGATAACGGATTACACATTTCCTCTTTATACACTGAAACATTCAAAAATGAAACATATCAGGTATACATAATCACCGTTAGCGAACTAGCTAGCTACACTACCTTAGCTTACCTTTTTGTAGAGCTCGTGGTGGTGAGAACTGAGGACCTCTTGAGGTTAGTAGTGCTGTTCCCAGTTATTTTACATCCACAAACTTTGCTGTGTTTTGTTTTGTGTGGCAGCGAAAGTGAAATTACTCCATAAATTGCTTCTTCTTTTCTGTCGAAGCTGCTGCAGTGACGTCAGCACGTTGTGTTGTTAAACTGCACCACTGTGACTGTGGAGCTTAGCATGCTTTGAGAAAGTCAGACGTGCGGCAGGTTTATTTTAAAAAGCGGATTACTGGACAAAAACATTATTTTAGTCATTCTGTGACATTTTCGTTTTGTTTTTATTCGCTGACGAAAAGTCTAATACTTTTAGTCATAGTTTTCGTTTTAAAATATTAGTTTTTATTTAGTTTTCGTCTTGTTTTCGTCGTGAAAAAATGGTCGTCAACGAATATTTTTCGTCATAATTATCGTTAACGAAATTAACACTGCTTTTGTCACCTTCATTCACCTGGAAATACTTCCACACCGCAGACATAGCTGCTCCTTCTCTACTACCGGGCTGGTTAAAGTCATGCTGCCGTTAAGTGGCTTGTTCAGCTCGGCTAAGGTACGTAGTCGTCGTCGTCTTTTTTTTAATTTTATTTTAAAGTTTTATTTAATTTTATTTATTTATTTATTTTGTGGCGCAAACTAATACTGTCTGTTAGAAGGAAACGAAGCTGCCATCACGCTGGTATCGGATCCTGTAGTATTGGAGCACTTTTATGAATACGACTACAAGTACACGCACGTGGTATCAGACAGATACCCGATGCTGGTATCGGTATCGGTGCATCCCTAGGAATAACCATCCTTGACTCAGAGTGTTCACTCAACAGTGATCCCAGATTTTTTGTTCATTATAGAAGAAACATAGAACAGATGTGTTCATTATAAGTTAACTGGTCAACTGTAGTGCTCTCTTCTGTCATCATTACCCTTTAATATCAATGGCCCATGAGGCATTATTCTTTTGGAAAGCATTCAATGTAAGAGAAGCCCATTCTCAATACACCTTCAGTACTGCAACTCTAATATCCCACAAAGTTTGTAGTTTTGGAGATGCTACTAAAATGAGATACATGAGATTCTGTTCAATATATTTTTTTGTAAATAGAACAGTTGTGTACATAAGCAGATGTTCACTTCATACATTCTTCTCTTAACCCTTCAATATTCTGCTCAACTGTGATGAAAAAACCATGATGCTGTTGCGCCACCACACAGATAAGTTTAAAAAGGGAAGAAAATTTACATTATTGCAGTTTTTGTAGTTTATGTTCTCATTTTACCATAAAGTGCATCTCATTTCTGTACATAAAAAAAAACTGTGGACTCTTTAAAAAATATTAACTGTGTCATTACACCCACAAAATAAATAAATAAATGAATAATTCAGTTGCTTCTTTCTTGTTTGGATGTTAAAGCGTTAATCATCTGTTTGTTTTGACTGTCTTGGTTAAATTCCCTCAGTGATAAATATGCTGGTGTAAGTCTATTTTAAGCATCTCAATTTCTAATAATACACTACAGTGTCCCAATGTCATAAAAGAATAAAGTTTAGTCCACTATAAACATAGACATATAGAAGCTGGAATGTTGTTATAGATATCAGATTATATTTCAGAAACCACATAATCAAGTCTCTTTGAGATTACCAAACAACTCCACCCAGTCTCAGACAAGCATGTAAATAATTACCTACCAGTAACTATTTGTTACAGTAGCATCAGAGCTCAAGTGCAAAATAAAAATAAAAAATAAAAAATAAAAAAATTGGGTGACAGACTACAGTCTGAATACAACAACAATAATAATAATAATAATAATAATAATAATAATAATAATAATAATATATATTATATTATATTATATTATATTATATTATAATATTTATATTTATAATAATAATTATAATAATAATTATTATTATTATCATTAATAATAATGATAAGGATGGTGATGGTGTTGGTGATTATTATTATTATTATTATTATTATTATTATTATTATTATTATTATTATTATTATTATTATTATTGTTGTTGTTGTTGTTGTTTGTCAGGCTGTTCCTTTAAAGATACTCAGTAAAACTATTTCTCTATTAGAAGATTGCACATATTTACTACATTCAAACAAGGCATTTACAGCAAATATCTCTACACAGATCACATTTGCTGGATTCTTTGAAGTGGAATGACGTAATTTGCTAACATTTGGAAATTTCCAGTAAATATATCTGACGTGCCAGCCCACAGGGGGTCTCAATTCAGCTTCTTAGAGGCTGACATTCAGCACCATATATCCAGCCACAGTATGGTTTTACTTTGGGGATCACCATCAGCTTCTGACTGAACACCACATTGACTGTCAGGCCCAATAAAATCATCAGTGCATAAACGTCCGTATGAGGAAGAGGACTTTTCTTCATTCCTCTTGTGGGGACATGCCAAGATTGTTCGCTTCCAGCAATCAGAGGTGAGAAAACTTGGCTTAGAACTCAAGAACAGTCTTAAGTTGCACTTATTCTTACACATTTATTCTTTCAAAGGCCTTTGTGTCAGTGAAAGCTGGCACACGGGTGCCTGAATTTGTTTAGAAGTAGACTGAGGAGGACTGCTAAGTCAGTACTACTCATACACATATATACTGTAGTACTACCATGGTGGTGTGATGGATTCATGGATTTTTGATAGTTTTTGATAAATTTTTGAGTTCCATGAAAGGTATCATTAGTTGTTTTTGATTTGTTAGTACTAAATTACATTGTTTGAGTGTTTACAATACAATACAGTACAATTAATGCCATTTCATTTAACTAATCAGTAGTAAAAATTAATTAATGGCAGTTAATTTGTAGATCCAACGTATACATTTTTCTTGACAACCTTTACAAAAATCACTGTTTGAAATTAAATATTCAATAATCTCTTTGCTGTGGTTATCTAGCTACTGAGCAGTTCTGATCTGACTCTGAAAAAGTGCACAACATTATGACCTTGTATGGAGCAGGAAACATATTATGTTGTTTAGTTTCACAGTAACGTGGATATATTTTCTTTAATGAATCATAACTACAGTTTAATATAATGATGAATGATGACAGGATGTAGAACAGTTCCTGCTGTCATTCCTCTCAAATATTTACAACAAAACAATCACGGAAATTGATTTTACAGGAACAATTTCACCTCCATCTTCATAAAAACCCTCTGAATGATGGATCAGAAGGATGATTATGATCAGTCACAGTGTGATTATAGCAGTAGGAGGGTACATCTTTGTGTGGTTTGGATTGAAGGGCAGCAGAAGGCCTAAAATGAACCTTCTTTTTGGATGCTACCATGTGTCAGAGTGCGTTTAGTGAGATTTATGTCAGTTCTCCTGCTCTGAGGGTGTGGAGAGACTGAATAAAGCTTATTTATGCCACAGCCCCATAAATCAACCACAGAATAAACACACCTCTAACCTGCCATGACACGAATCCAGCATTACCCAGCATGCCCTGTGCCAACACATCACCTTACACTGACTCAGCGCTGTCACACACACACACACACCACACTGATACAGTGAACATCAAAGCACTCAAACTAAGATCTTTATCATTTAGAAAAAAGTGAACAAAAGCTAATGAAATAATGCAAAGCAATTCACAGCTCTGTACCGGTCCAGGACCAGGCATTTCATTTTGGGACATCATTTTCATTTTGTGGACATATGCCACGACCAGTACCTTGAGGCAGCAATGCATCACAGAAGTTTGAGGTGGTACCTTATGCACATAAGTCCCCTAGTGCCTACAAAGTGGCACAATGGAGGGTAAATGGGGGGTTTGTCTAACACTGAGGACATGGGAAGTGTTTGCCAGATGCCAGAGGCCACCAGCAGATACCCCAGATGAACTTTGGTCAGAAGGCTGCATGTGTTTGCATTCAGGGTGTCTTCCTCTCCATGGCAGACCATGTAGAAATTTCTGCCTGTGGTGGACAGACCACATACTCATAGTTGTGTATTCTGCAAGACTGGCTGAGCTGTTTCTAATCATGTATGACGCATAAACAGTATGAATAATAAACATCACTTAGGACATCATTGCTGTTTAATGCTGAAAAGTGCATATGACCCTTTCAAAAGCTGTCTACATCCACAAAACGTGATCTAAATGTACAGTATTTAAATACATTTGACACTACCGGTCAAAAGTTTTAGAACGATTCTGGTATGTACCTAGTTGGTCAGGGGTTCATCCTACAGTAAGATAATGTCCCAAAACATCCAAGTTCTGCCAGAACTACCTCAGGAAAAAAACAACAAGAAGATGGTCATCTTGAAAACATGGAGTGGAGCACAGTCTCCAGATTGGGGATGAAGTGAAAAGCAAAGCAAACCTACAAGTGCCAACATTTATGTGATGTTCTGCAGCACATTTGTGAAGAACTGTCTGAAGAATGTTTGATGTTTATTATAGAAAGAATGTCATGAGTCCCCTCGCAGGGGTTCAAGAAAAGTGGGCACAAGCCCAGAGAAAGGTGTGACTTTACTGAGAGATACGAAATGTGGCACAAGCATGCACATACACTAAAGATTAACTAGAGAGAGACAGTCTAAAACAAACAGGTTAATGATGGTAACAAAACGACAAGCGACAAGCAACACAAACACAAGGGCTTAAATACTCTACATACAAACAGAAAACAGGTGGAAACGCTCATGGGCGGGGCTAAACATGACGGGACTTAAAGACACAGGACGATACGTGACACAGCTGTTATATCTGACAAAGGTGCTGCTTTGTGTCCAAAGTTTAGACACATTATGGTCTATAAATTGATTCCATGGG
The DNA here is from genome assembly GCA_036984385.1 of Crenuchus spilurus. Taxonomy (NCBI): domain Eukaryota; kingdom Metazoa; phylum Chordata; class Actinopteri; order Characiformes; family Crenuchidae; genus Crenuchus; species Crenuchus spilurus. The sequence goes on from BRDA01041933.1 coordinate 10,929, forward strand.
TTCTTATTTAACTTCTATAATTTCATTTCATTTCATTAATTTTCATTTCAGAGTGCAATGAGACATTAACTCAGGCATTTTACATACAGAACTGGAACGATTGGGGTGTTCTAAAACTTTTGAACAGTAGTGTATATATTTTTGTACTGTAAATGTTTTGGCTCCTTGAGGAAAATGGGTTTATCGGAATAGTTTTTGTATATTTACACAGGAAAACACTAATATTAGAACAAATCCAAATCAATATAATAAGTAATTATTCTGTATGTGATGGCTGAGGAGCATCATTGAGAACATATGGAACCAAACTTTGTTCTTTAATTTGCTTGTTACTGTTCTTTTTTAAAAACACAACCACATTGCTGAGATAAAGTGTTTTCATTTTAAGAATTTGACTTAGGGCTGTGTATTTGAAGCATATAGAGAGTAGGGTTAGTAAATATGATTAAAATAATCTTTACTAATGTGGCATTTATCTGGAACATAATGCAGAAATGCAATTTAAAAACATACAATATAATAAACTGCAATAAATAATTTAGAAATTATTAATTTATACATTTAAGTACATATACAGAAAATAAAAAAGAAAATTAAATTTTTTTTAAAATGAATAAAAAGCAAGAAAAGAATATAATTTTTAAGCTAAAAACTCTTTTACAACACTGTAACCTTTAACCATATTTAATAACTGTATTTGCAATTTTAATAAAATATTGTCTTCTTGATAAAAGCAAATTAAATGTTCAAAAAATGACTATTTATGTTTCTTTAATGCTGATTAAGCCACGTTAAACTGAAAAGATTTGTGTGGCGGTTGTTGTTAGCTGCCACACAGGGGCACTTTCCCGCACCTTTCTGAGAGGCCCTCACAAGGAGAAATTTCTAGAAAGAGGAGAAAGGTAGATTGTTTTTGATTAGATTACATTAAGCACTGCATGAATGCTCCACAATATGGCACATCACTCAGCCGGCCCATAGAAACCACAAGCGCCAAACTCAGCAGGGCTGAAGTCTGAGTAAAGTGACCTCTGCTGTGATTTGCTATAGAAATGTAATGTTTTTTCTTGCTAATCTGCAGTCCGTGACAGTTTCAGGTCTGCAGCAGGGGAACTGGGAACTGGGAACGTACCTTAGAACGAAAAGCAATAAAATAAATTCAGCAGCCAAAAAAGGGCAGAAGAATGGAGGGAAAGCTGTGCGCTGAAAAGCTGGCTTGTTTAAATTGAAAGTGGCATTGTTCAGCCTTTTTCTTGACATCAGCGGGGGAAGCCCCCCAGTGGCTGCTGTGGACCACCAGGTCAGGTCATGTGCTGCTCGAGGTTATCCAGGAAAAAATGAGGGAACTATAGCCACCCAACAAATGGCACTCAGTGGCTTTGAAGTCGATGAAAGCTACCTCATCGATCATTAATTTAAAGGCTTTCCTCTTCTTTTCTCTCTCTCGCTCTTGTTCTTTTTATGCCACATTTTCCTTGCACTATAAAACTGAACCTGTGTGTCCATTGTCTACACCTCTGTTTGTAATTTTAAGACTTAAATACATGAGTCAGTAAGTGAAGAGTATAATTATACAGTCATTTTTCCTAATATTTTTGGGTTTGGATCTTTCATGAGTCACAGCCAATCATGGCTGGACTGGGATGAAAAATCATGCCTGGATGTCTGTCTAGACCAGCCCACTGCAATCACAGTGACCCCCACAACCAATTGATGCACCGTCACTGAGGAGCCAATGCGCTCAGAGGAAAGCGCAGGATTCCCAGCTCTGAATGGACCAATCAGTAGACGCCTGAGCCAGCGGACATTGCAGTGAGAAAGTGATAGGAAGTGAGAGTGCCATCTACCTGCCCAGAGAAAGCACTGCCAATTTTGCTCTCTTGGGTCCCGACTGTTGATGGCAAACAGTGTGACCAGGATTCTAACTCACGATCCTCTGGTCATAGTGTCAGCGTCTTAGCCTGCTAAGCTACTCAGGGCCCCTAGTCTGAGAAACCTTCATTAATCTGGATGAGGTTTCAGAGAAACATAAACATAGGTGATGTAGTCTTACTTAGGTGACTATTGAGTTTTAGTCTTTGTTTGGAGTGCTATTCTCACAGCTTAAGCTAAGTACATGCTTCTGTAGTTTAGAAGTAGATCTTTTTAAAAATATAAAAGTATTTTATATGTTTTGATTCATAAGAGAAAAAAACTGGGTGCATTATTATAAAGTATTATTAAAAATTAAGACACAAAGGAGTCTAATTTATGTGGTCCCTGATGGTCTGTCTTTGCTGGTCTGTTTGGTACATTCACAGGATATTATTTATAGGTTGCTTAATCATAATACAGGACCAAAAGTGTAAGTGTACAATAATGACTCAAACACATCATTGTTTTGATGTTTTCAGTGTCCTAGTGTTGGTAATACATTAATAACTGTGTAAATCACATAAACGCTTAGCAGACAGCCAAGAATGTGATGGTCATACCATACTTTCATAAAAGGATTGATTTAACTCAGATATTCCATATGTGATCTATATGGACAGACTCAATAGCACTGACATTCTTGCGCTCACTTGGTAAGTGATTTTACTGGAGGCAGATGTCTCAGGCTTTGCTCCTTAGAGACTGTGCTAATTGGACGGGTCAAGAGAACTGATGGAGAAGTTATTATTCATGTCGTAATTGGATTGCAGAGATTGGGGTATTCATTTATGGTCTAATACTTTCCACCGTCGTCTTTGTAATGTGCTCAGAAGGTCCTGGTTAGAAGGTATCCGTTTCTTCCCCTGGGATTCGCTTCTTTTAGTAAAGTGAAATGCCACCAAAAACACTGACCAGTGAAGACTAATCTACTTTTAAAGTCCATTTAGGAGGGAGTTTCCTGTAGGAACTTTCAGAGTTCCCTCATGTTTGATTGCTGTCAGAGTAGTGCAGTGACTGGACCTTCTAATCTCTCTGTGTGGTGTGGTCCAATTTTCTGGAGCTTACCCTCTTTGTGATCATCACAAATCAGACTAGAAGCTCAGCCAGGGGTCATGAAGAACAGGCCCTTAATGTACTCATATCTCCCTCAGGCATCTCGGCTGTGATTTCATTCAATCACCCACAGCCCCAGCTTCCAGGAACACATGTGCTTCTGTCTTTTTTACCACCAACCACAATCTCAGTGACTTCAAACTCGGAGGTTAATTCCTTCAAGGAAGCAAAATTGTCCTCTTCAATAGACTCTCTAATGACCTGATCTATGGTTAAAGGTGTAGATGGTTCATTTCCTCCACTCTGCCACCAGTTCTACAGTGGAATTACATTTCATATTTTTTTTTTGTTTCGTTCACAAAAAAGAAGAAAATTCTACCTTATTAAGTACTAAGTACTAAGTACTTATTACAGAGGTTATTTCACCCATAATAATACACAATGCAAAAAAAAATAAAAAATTTAAGAAAGTAAAAAAAATCTTGTTTATGGACATTTTTTAATTATTTTTGTTTAATTAAAAAAAAAATTCTTAAAAAGCAAATTTTGCACAAGAAAATTAAGCTCATTCTAAGAACATATGTCCAATTTTTTCTTAATAAGATATTGCAGCTCATCTTGAGCTTTATTTACCAGTTACAAGGTATGACTATGGTTTGGTTGAAATTCCAGAATAAAAATAAGATTATTTTTCTTATTTAAAGATTGAAGCCACTTAAACAAATTCTCACTTTAAGAATTGTATTTAATGATTCTAAATCAAGAGTTCATTTAAAAATATATATATTTCTTAAGAAAAGCAAATTTTGCTTGTAAGAAGCACAATTTTCTTTCATTCTTGACAATTTATTTTAATTTAAAAACACATATGAGTTAGATTCATTTGCTAGTTATAAGAATTCTAGCCAATCAACTTTTGCTTGCTCCACTGGAAGATTTTTTTTCTTTGTAAAAACAAGAAAAAATGATCACATTTAGGAATATTTGGCTTATTTCAAGTAGTGCTGTTTTTGCAGTGCATGTCTGGTTGGAGAAACCATATACAACAAGTTCTAAATCAAAGAGAAGAGCCGTTTCATATGAAGAAAACAAATAAAGCATTTGACAAGTCTTGATCCTGAGGTCGCGAAAACCCACATTCATGTTTAAATGGTCCTTTGCATGGTGAAATTGTTTACCAAAGTGAGAATGTGTTGTTTAGAACCTTTGAAATGGTTCTATATACACTTTCAAAAAAGGTACATGAGGGTACAAATTACAACACTGTCATTTTTAAGGTACAGTTGGTCTTGTCACTGTTATAGTACCCTATGGGCACAAATATGTACCATTTAAAAAAGGTGTTTGTACCTGTGACCATGTTGTGGGACACCTTTGTGTCATTGGATACAAAATACTTCCCTTAAGGTACAAAGAGTAAGGGTACCCATTTGTTCCCATAAGTAGAAGTACACATCTGTACTCTAAGAGGGTACTGCCACAGTGACAAGAAAGTGTACCATTCTAGGTATGTAACACTAATGTCATGCTTGTAGCAATAGTGAAGACCTTTTTGGTGAGATATATCCATATTTGTTGAAGATTCTTTAAAAAAGAACACATCACATAGATAAAAACATGTGATTTAACCACACTAAGAATTATTTAAGCATTAGATAGAAACACTTCTTTACATGTGGAAATTTTGGTTGGAAAAAAATCCTACCAGTATTGAGCAAACTGGAGTTTCATCTCCAAGATGTTTAGGCATGCTAGTATCTGAATGGCTGAAAGAGAGGAGTTTTCTATGGGTAAAGTCATTACAAGTAAATATTGTACTTACAATCTGACACTGAGCTGGTCAGTTTTCAGGGCTGTCAGTCCACATACCTCAAGCACCAAAATGTAACCCTTCTGATGACCTGCTCACTTTCTATGTCATGTCAACATGTTTCATAGTTTGTAGATATCATGCCACCATAAGAGAAAAGAGACACCAGTAGCTACAATGATTTAAAATTAAAACCTGCTACCTAACATTACCAGCCTTTCCAGTGTGAAAACTCATCTCAGCCAGTACTAGTTAACCATATTAACTAGAATTATATAGCAAGTTTCTGTCATCACAAGTTTTCTACATTTTTACCTACTGTGACCCTGCCACATCCCTGGCCATGCCCCCTGCCTCGTCAATGTGTGTATCACGTGTTCTGTGTGTGTTTACATGCTGTTTGTTTGCATTGTCCATGTCATCCCCAGCCATGTCAAGTCTCAATGTTTGCACCTGTCTCATATCCCCCAACATGTGCCCAATTCCCCCAGTTACTCCCCCATCCCCCACGCGAAGCGAACAACTCCAAAAGCCTGTCATCCACCTTAAGGCCCTTCACACAAACTGGGATGGGCGGCCAGCACCCATGTTGCCACAGATGAGATGCCGCCCTGGGTGGCTGCTCATATTGCCCATGTCAGAAACTGCCACTTTTCACATTTCTGGATCCACACTGTCTTCCGCCTCCTCCTACACCCTTTACAGTTGACACCTATTTTATGAGCAGAATTAATTACACATTTTAGTTAGTTTGTTTAGTTTCATTATCATTATCAAAAGTCCAATTAACTCAGAACTGCCCTAAAAAATAAATACTGTAGTGTGTGTGTAGGTGTTGTGTGTGAAATGTTGCTGTGTCCCAGCCAACATTGATACCAAATCTATGGCCTTGGTCTGCATAATCTAATCTGAGGTTCCTTTTTGGTTAAAATGCTGCCCAACGAGAGTGGAGCCTTTGAAGTGATGACTTATTCGATAGCTGCAAAATGGAAAACACAAGCTATTCTTAATCCAGTTTATTGTTATAAATCATGATACACTGCTGGACAGAAGAGGGGACATAGATGTGGACAAATTATGAAAAAATGTAGATGACACTGCTGATAAAATTGCTGTATTTACATTTTTCTCACTACATCTGAACTTTTAACCTTTTCTGTTGTATTTTCCTTCCAGTTCAAATCATAGATAATTGCAATGTGAAATTCCATACTGTAGGTCAGTATCTTTAATCTGGTTGACTGTGCACTCTCGCTTTGATGTTCCTGAAGCCACAACAAATAACACATCACTGTCCAAAAGTGAACACACTCAGCACACCCACTGAAGATCATTATGAGATGTAGGGTAGTGGATTCAAACTGTAGTGTGAGATTAAACTACAGTGAGGAAAAGTTATAACGAATAAAATAAAAGTTCACACATATTTAAGCCTGGACTGCTTTAATAAAGGGTAGCCAATTAGAATTAAGCTCATTTACAAATCTCAGTCTTAAAGGTGCAGTAACAAAAACAGTGTGTTTTAACCCTTTAGAGTCTACGTTATAAACAGAGGTTGGAAAGTTGCCATGTAAACACTAACTATGATGTTTTCATCCATAAAAAAAGTTTGTGCCTCAACTCTTCTAAGAATGCTTTGCACTAGATGTTGGAACATTGCTGTGAGGATTTGATTGCATACAACCTCAAGACCATTAGTTACATTGCCAGCAGTGGGGCCTTTAAGGACCTTAAGGGGGGAATATTTTCATTGTATTATGGGTGATAAAAATGTACCCATGTTGCCAGTGTTTAAAAAAGAAAATAATACTATAAAAAGAGCAACTATGTCACTAAAAAAGGCCTGACTTAAGAGAGACCTTGTATAAAGGTTAACCTGTTGTATTTATATACTTCCTGATTTACCAGCAACTTATAAAGACCTTCAGGCATATTTACAGTAACTACCACAGATTGGAAGATTTCATTGTACTGCTTTTCTAAAAATAGTGTTTCTTAATATTATACAGTAATTATAAACTTGTTATAAAATGTTATAAAATGTTGAGACCATGATGATACATGGAGTCAAGAAAATGCAACAAAATATTATTATATTTGATCATTTTATAGAAAGAAAAACAATGTTAAGGTTTCATTTATTTTTCATTCAAAACTAAAAGGAAAACAAGTAATAAATGTACCTATTTAATTCAATTTAAAAAGTACTACAAAACAACAGTAATAACAGTAATAAATTTCCTTTTATATCTGAAATGGCACATTTTAAAGGTGGTATAGAGATGATATAAAGAGTCTTTCTTTGTGGTGCCATAAAGCCTAGTTCACTCTACACGATTTTAGCCCAGTTTTCCATCTGCCAACAGTTTTATGTAGATCGCCGGTAAATATGGGATTTTTCATGTGTGTCATGACTCATGTCGTGTGGTGTGAACTGCTAAAAGACTCTTGACAACCCATTGCTGAGTGAACGGCAACGAGTCAGTCGCCCAGCAAATATTTGACATGCTGAATATCTGATTCAGTTGGCAACTGTGAGTCAAGAGCAGTAACTACCAACAACCAATGGGATCTCACAGAGAGAAAGTCATGTGACCATTGACACTCAATGTAATGGACAGATGAAATAACACTGACAACAGGTGGGACTATCCTGTGTTTGAACTAAACACACAACTACGTTTTCATTTATTAAATATTTACCTCCAACTCTTTCTGCAGAAAACAGTCCCTGCTGGTCTCATGCTTTTATTCATCTTCTCATCCATATTCTTTCATTTTTCTTCTTTCTTTTGTCGATGAAAATCAGCTCAGTAATGACTTGTGTTGCTTGTTTCTTGATGTCCATTTTGGAAAACAGTGTATCTCCTGCATGGCATCACTAGTTCTTGCGTGTGTTTAGTTCTGTTCTCGTGTTTTTTGGAGAGCAGCCAGATAGTCTGCAATTTCTCAAGATGAAAAATCATGTAGTTCATGACCGCATGTCGCTGACCAGTCATGTAGTGTGAAAGCCACAACAACTTACTGATTACAGCTCAACCAGTTGTGTAGTGTGAATGGCACAACAACCGACGACTCAAAACGTCATGTTGGTTGAACCTTAATAAAAGACTGGTTCACTGAATAAAATGTAATGTAGATTTGAAGAAGAAACGTGATTTAAAGGCTCCATAAAAATGAAGTGATCATAGATTGTGGAGATTTACTCTCATACATACTAATATATTTAATCCTATATCTCTTTGCTGATCCTGGTTATGGTACCCTTTAACTGATTTAAGCCTTCAAACTGGTTAAACTACACATAAGTTCAGATGAATGTGTACAATCAAAACTTTCTCTGTGTAAGGGGTTAAAAACTGTCCATTGAAAGAATGGCTCTACTGTTTTTTCTTGGAGTTTTTTGAAGGTCAGATGATGGAGGTCAGTAAAAGCTCATAGAACAGCACTGAATCACTGAGCTTTCCATACACCTCCCTCCATTATACCTCACTCACCTGCCCACATCAATATTTACCTCGGAGACCGCCATCACAGCCTAAGACACTGCCACGATCTCACCCCCTCAATTAATATCACATATCACACGCAGCACATCACTCTGACTTTTAAACGCTTCGGCAAAGACGTCCCGAGAGATGTGGAGAATCGCTTTAATGTCACTGTCAGCTGAGTCCTTTCCACTGTGGAAGCAGAATCAAAACATGTCAGGGTTTTCCAGACAAGGATATCCCTCATTAAACTGGACAGGAATTCCAGAGGACTTCCCTTTTTTTTTGTTAGCATGGGTTACTGCCTGTTAGTGACCAGCTGTTTCACTGGAGCTACTGGGGCTACAGGGTCAAGCTGATTTCATCAAGGTCTCAAATCAATCTTTGCTCAGCTCATAGTTTAAACTGGGTGTTAGTGGCCCTCAAACATATTATTTGAGGGTTTGCATCATTTCATTTACAGAACATGCATAAAACTTTTAAACATTTGATCATCTTTTTATAGTGAAACAAGAATATCCCTGTATTTAGCACATCTACCTTCCCCTCGGCTCACCCCACAGCATGATGCTGCCACCACCACATTTCACCATAGGGATGGTGTTCTTAGGGGTGATGAGAAGCAAGTAATTTTTAATCTGTTATTCAAAATCTTCCCTGCAGTAAAGTGATGAGACACTGAAAATGTTTGAAACATATCCAGTAGATGGCACAGTTCTATGCTTATTGCAAGTTTCCACATATTTTTCAGCTCATGTGCTCAATATTTATATCTCAAATTTACTCGTCATTCACCCGGCAATTAACAATTTAATTTTCACTTCACTTCACAATTTACAACTGTTACATCAAATGAAGGAATGAATGAATGTTACACTTATATAGCACCTTTCTCAAACCCAAGGACGCTTTACAATCATCACACTGCATTTACACACACTTAACCACACACTCCGGCGAGAAGCCGGTTTGTGTGGTTGAAGGGACAAATTTCATATAGAAGGGACAAATTTCAAACATCAAGCTTTACACAAATGATTTGGCATTTTAACTTTACAACCAATTAAATGTCTTTGCAAATTATTTAAGATCATTGACGAATGTTTGTGAGCAGGAGCATAGCAGCAAATTCGGGGCCCTGTACACTCTCAATGTCAGTGGGCCCCTATAAATGCCAGTAAACGAGGCACATGAGCAAAAAAAAGGGGGGTATTTATTTAAATAAAAAAGCATAAATAAGGTTTTAAGCTACAAACAGATCAGATTATGTTGATGTAGACTGTTTACATGTTGATATATGGGGCAGAAATATTGCTGGTGGATCATTTATTAAGTCTCAGCACAGAGTTTCACTTTTAGCTCTGCTGTGTTAGTAGACAACAGGCTATAGCACACACACTGAACCAAAAGACTAACTTACTTTAAACTTAAGGTAAACAACTCGCATTTAGGCAGCAATTCTACCAGTCAGCAGCTAACTAGTTCTCTCTCTGTCTCTCTCTCTGTCTCTCTTTCTCTCTGCTGCTCCAGCTGCACCAGAGTCACTGTTTGTTTCTGAAACTGGTTAAAGTTGATAACTAACATTAGTGGCTCATAATTGTCTTTATACTTACAGCCGCAAGCTGCCTAGTTGGCAACTAACTAAACTAACAACTTCAAGTGAGCCTCCAAAAATCAGCCGCAGCTGTCTGGAGTGGACTACTTTAACTTTAATTGGACTTTGCATAAAAAGCAAACTCGGTTCACCTTTAGGAAAGAAAGTCAACAGCTGTCTCCCCTCATTCTGTCTTCTTTCTTTTTCCTCCCTTTCTTTCTTCTTTTGAAATCCTGATTTCTGCTTTTTGGGCAGCATGATGTGTAGCACCCAGGTCATTCAATCTAGTTGGGTGGACTAAACCATTTTGAGCCTCCAAGAGGGGGCCCCAGAATGTCCAATATGTTGAGAGGACTGTGACTAAAGTTCATTCCCTCAGTTGATATCATCAATATATTTGAAATATGAATTGATAAATAATTAATTTGAGGGCCCAATTCATTCGAAATAAACACAAACAAAAAAATAAAAAAATCAGGATTTTTATGGGCCCCTCTCCCTATTTGGGCCCTGGGTAGTCAGGTCCACTTTTCCCCCCACTACCACGCCCATGTTTGTGAGAACCACGTGCCAAATGACTACCTTCTCTTTCATTTAGAAAGAGTTATGGACGGATTAGCTCAGATTAGCCTTGATACTGATGTGGACTCTGACTAACTCTGATCTCTCTCTCTCTTTGTCACACACACACACACACAGAGAGAGAGAGAGAGAGAGAGAGAGAGATTGTGTGTGTGTGTGTGTGTGTGTGTGTGTGTGTGTGCGAGAGAGAGAGAGAGATCAGAGTTAGCTGTGTTTCTACAGAATATAATGAGTACATTTTACAGATGTACACAATGTGAACATTAGATGTAAATAAGAGTGTTGATTATCGCCAAACTTTCCAAACGCTGTAAAAATATTTAAAATCGCGTCTAGATATGTAATCTGCGTAGTGCGCTCGTGCATGTGAACAGAAATACCGAAATAGCGTCTCCTAAGGTCTGAAACGAGTATCCAGCTCATCCCCAATTTAAACCATTATCAACACTCCAAACAGCAGCAAGCATGTCTTTTTGAAAGACACTGTATTCTTTGTATTGTGGCCTCCCACTCGACGAAGCCAACTTGGGTTATTACAAGATAGTGTTGTTCGATTGCTTCTGTCTGGTTCACCAAACTGACCAATCGTGCTTTTAGAATGAGGGTAGGACCGCCCACTCAATTAACTTATGGTTTGAAGAAAAGTAAATGCAGACATGAGGAAATACATAAATAAATAAATGTAGACTTGTGGAAATACATAAATAAATAAATGTAGACATGTGGAAATACATAAATAAATAAATGTAGACTTGTGGAAATACATAAATAAATAAATGTAGACATGTGGAAAACATAAATAAAGTAAAAAACATTTATTATTAGTATGAATGCTTTTTCATGAAAAATGTTTATCTATCTATTTATTTATTTATTTATACTTTTGTCATTTTTGGTCCTCCATTTATTTATTTATTTATTCTTTTATTTATTTATTTATTTATTAGTTTATGTATTTATTTATTTATACTTTTGTCATTTTGGTCCCCCACTTATTTATTTATTTATTTATTTATTTATTTAGTAGTTTATTTATTTACTTATACTTTTGTCATTTTTGGTCCCCCATTTATTTATTTAATTAATTATTCATTTATTTATCTATTTATTTATTTATTTAATTAATTATTTAAACTTTTGTCATTTTTGGTCCTCCATACTCGTCCCTTAGTCTTGTCAGTTTTTCAAAACAAGTGCCCGCCCTCCTCCTACTTGCCCTGCCCTCCTCCTCCTCGCCAAATCACCTGCAAGCTTTGACTTCTGAATTTTAAGTGACCCATCAGTCACAAGTTACTCTGGCAGTTCTACACTGCTATCACCCCAAATTCGTATTTTGTGTTTGTGTGTGTGTCATAAAACAGGAGGAAAATACAGATAAATGTGAAAGAGCAGTGACATCACAAGTTATTTGTATGGTATTTAAACATATTCCTGAGCTACAGGCCCATTGGGCTGTGGACGTGCGGAAGGCGCCGCTCTCTGTAAGCGAGAGACTTTCACTGTAAATACGGTTTGGATGGATAGGCGGTGTGTGTGAGAGAGTTCACGCCTGCTGTATATCATCCATCACCTGTGTTGCTGCTATTGGCCCCCCTTTCCCCCCACTAAGGTGTCCTCTTTTTCATCATCTCAGATCTGGTCACCCTACCCTTGCTACATGGTCAATATGGTGTAAATATTAGATGTTTACAGATTGCTATATTAGGTTACTGTGGTGTTTCAGGGTAGCTGCTATGGTGTTGCTAGGATGTTGCTAGGTGTTTGCTACATGGTTGCTATGTGGTTGCTAGGTTGTTGATAAGTGGTACTATGCAGTTGCTATGCAGTTAGTACAAGTGGTTGTTATGATAACAAATGTAAGAGGAGGAACATATAGAGAAGGGAGGACTTATGTGTGAAAGAGAGAGAAAGTGACAGTTGAAATTTAAAGGATCATCACCTGACCATTGCACCATTAATTTCCTATGGTATCAATATCTCAATATCAAAACTGCAGGATGAGATACACAGCACAAATTGAGCATAATGATAATAATACTATGAAGAAGAATATAAATCAGACAATATAATTAGTGAAGCAGCAGCTCTGCTGAATGTAGAGACACTTGGCAGCTGAAGTAGTCAAATCTTACTGGAGATCTGAGCCAGTTTCTCAGATTCACTGAAAAGAACCATAATGTCAATCACTAACAGCTTGTATAAAAAACCTTCTCAGCATGAGGTTCCTGTACTCCAGTCTGGCCACGTTGGTGCAATCTGACTTTATGGTAATTGGCCCAAAAACAAACAGTTGATTTCATGGCAATTGCCTCAAAAACAAACAGTATAATAAGCGGTGGACGTTGTTTATCTTACAGGTAGAGCGATAAGAACTTTTATGGGAACAGTGTAGTGTACATGTTCAGTAAATCTACCACATCAACACTGCTGACTGTTTCTAAAAGCCAAACACAAGCCACAGCAGTGGGTCTGGCATCATAATATAAGAAAGATTTCATCATTTTAAAATCAGTTTTATCACAGACCTGAATGATGTACTTTGTAGCTTACATAATGGGGTCACCTTTAAACAAAAAATTACAATCAAAATTAAGAATCAGGACCAACATATATGCAAAACACAACAGCTACAAACATTTGGGAAGGCAGACCAGGAGAAGAAGGAACCGAAAAGTGAATTTTAGAGCTTGTAGGAAGCATAATTGTGAAAGCTCACTCTAATCAGAGCATCCATCACGTTCCTACTGTTCTGTCAACCATCACAGGTAATGGAGATAATTCTGAAATTATATATATATATATATAATATAAACAGTGGAAATATAATAGATATATGTAAGATATATTAGGAGAATGAGGATGTGAGGTTGGGACACCCAGAGATGACCTCAAAAATGAGGATTAATTTTATGTAAATGATCCAAAAATAAGTGTGCAATTGGTGGTAATGGGTTGGAGTGAAGTTGACTAACAAGGTGAAACACAGAATTGGGCGATAAGTTTATGCTACATGCTTTGACAGTTTATTAATATTTAATAATTTATTAGTATTTAATTAATGATTAATAATCATTAATAAAATCATTTTAAATATTAAATCATTTAAAAATATTTTTATTATTTTATCTTTAATAATAATGACTAATATTTAATTTTAGTATATTATTAATAGTAACTAGTAATTATTAATAAAATATTATGAATAATAATGTTTAAGTAATGTATTAATATGTATTAATACATAGTAATAATAATTTATGTCCCACACCATAACCATAACTATAAAAAATTATTTGTTTGATCAGGGACCCCAGACATAACATTGCTTGATTTCCAAATCCGCCCCTGTCTGAGATAGCATACTGAAACTCAACTTAGTTTATTTGTGTCACAAGACATTAATACAAATACAAATCTACCAGAAATTAATACTGAAAGATGAGCTCGGCTACATTACATTACATTACATTACATTGCATTTAGCGGACGCTTTTATCCAAAGCGACTTACAATAGTGGGAAAGTACAGATGCGAAAAAAATACTAGAGTTGTACTAGTATTTACTAGTACTAGTATACTAGAATTAACATTTGGATATCGAATGCTGAGTGCATATCAGTACTCATGGCAGTATTTGGGATCACTAGAGCAGGTGCTCTTTGAAGAGCTCGGATTTTAGGAGTTTCTTGAACCCAGTGAGGGACATCTCTGCTCTATTGGCGGTAGGCAGCTTGTTCCACCATCTGGGAACTACTGAGGAGAACAGTCTGGATTGCTTTGTGTGAATGTTAGGCAAAGCAATGCGACGTTCAGTGGAGGAGCACAGCGGGGACGTAAGGCAGGGACGTAAGCTTTTAAGAGCGAGTGCAGATAAGAGGGAGCCTGCTCTGTCATCACCTTATAGGCGATCGTGCAGGCTTTGTGTTTGATCCGGGCAGCAATCGGAAGCCAGTGTAGCTCAATGAGCAGTGAGGTGACATGTGCCCGTTTTGAATGGTTAAAAACCAGACGTGCTGCTGCATTCTGGACCATCTGTAGTGGTTTAATAGTGCAGGCTGGGAGGCCTGTTAGCACAGCGTTGCAGTGATCGAGGCGTGAGATAACCACAGCTTGTACCAAGAGCTGAGTGGCATGTTGCGTTAGGAACGGTCTGATTTGTCTGATATTATAGGCAGGACCGTGCAACAGAGGACACATGATGTGTGAATGAAAGCTGGTCATCAAACATAACCCCGAGGGCTAGTCGCTCTGTTTACATCAGCTGTTTACATCAGCTGTTTACATCAGCTGTCCTGCTCTGGTTTGGTGGATGGATACATGAGCTCAGATACATTTCTACAGTGAAGAGAAGTAGTTCAGGAGCCAAGTGACACCCAACAAGCTTGTGAACCTCCGTAATAGTAGTTCTACATCAAGATTTGAGGGGTCACGGAAAACAGTTTTTAAGGTAAAATCTGCAAATTCACTGAATGGCTTACTGCACAAAAATAACTTTTTTTTTCTTCTTTTTTTTAAAAAACATACTGCGATAGATATTTGAGACCATTTCGATCGTCAATCGATTTACTTATCTGTTATTAGATTAAAATAATTATTTGTTTGTTATACTTGTCAATTAGTTGAAAGCACAAAGAGGGAGAGAGCAGAATAGAGAGAGGGGGAAAGAGAGGAGGCCTGAAACCTATGCCACAGTTATAATGTCAGGCATCACACAATTAATACTTCCCACAATCCTGAGAGCTCATAGCAGCTAATACTAATTGGGGACAAGTTAGAATCTCTCTGTGTGTGTTATCACACTGGCCACTCACACCTGCTGCAGGGGAAATGGTCAGGTGTCTGGACCCCAGGACCATCACACAAACTGAGTCTGTCTGATGGCAGTGTTTGTGAGTGATTAATGCCACACACACCACCTTCACCTTCAGTTTTAATTCTACATATTAAAGTAATACAATAGCTGGCTGGAAAAAGCCCTTCCTGAGCTGAAGTGGGTGCTATACTGTGTTCAGCTTAAGCCAGGACTGGAAAGTCAAAATGCCATTTCAGGCTCAATGTGTTAACATTACACAAGGGAAAAATCCATGAAACCCAGTTTTGTGAACAACAAGGCAGGCAACAGTTTAACCTCTTAAAATCCGCAGAACCACCCACAGTTCCAGTGTCTATTGCTTCCATCCCCAGGGAGTCAAAGGAAAGCTAAACTTCTTGTCTTTCTACTCAAGTTATTCATTTCTATTTAAAGCATCAAATGAATGACTTTGTTTCAAAGAAGCCATATGTGTCATATTGACTTGAAATAAGGCTTGAAAAACATTGAAACATGTTAAGAATGCAGATTTAAGGTTGCAATACTTTATTGATAACTGAGTTCCAAATAGAACCAAGCACTCCGTTTCTGCACTGCCTCTTGTGGCACAAATCTGAATGGCAAGTTGACACTATAATGTCCCTTCAGTGCTGTGCAGCCTGATATAAATATTTTCTGAGACTAAAGAACTCTACATTTTTAGTGTTTTCTCATCATTTTAGATCATTTTAAAGGTCTGCAGTTTGAGTTTATTTCATGTAGTTGCTGTATAAAACACTAATAATCTGGACGTGCATCCATATTCAGATGGAGAATCCTAAAATATAAAGTGCAGCTTAAGGGGTTAAAAAATAAGTATGTTAATTCTTTTCTTTTTTTTTTTTTTGGGTGGCACAATGGCTTAGTGGTTAGTGCGTTCACCTCTCAATGCTGAGGTCTTGGGTTCGAGTCCACATTTGAGCGGAATTTCCATGTTCTCCCCGTGTCTGTGCAGGTTTCTTCCAGAGTCTCTGGTTTCCTCCCACAGTCCAAAAACATGGAGATCAGGTGAATTGGCTACTCTAAAAAATTACCCTGGTGTGTGTATGAATGTGTGTATGTATGTATGTATGCCCAGATATGGTTGGCACTCTGTCCTGGGTGATCCCCCTTGTGCTCGATGCAGTCCTCCAGGTGGACGGTTGCTTCCGGTTGAAAGTACGCTGTGCGTGATTGGCTGCCGCTTCTCACCAGTGTGTGTGGATGAGTGTGTGTAAATGGAGTGTGTTGATTGTAAAGCAGGGGTGTCCAAACTGCGGCCCGCCGTCCATTTTTAATTGGCCAGCAAGAAATTGTAAAAATAGAATAGAATATGGCCCGCACTTCAACTTTTGCTTGAGTGTATTGCACTTCTTAGTTTTAACACCAGGGGGAGCTACTGTTGATCAATGCAGTTGCTCCACCAAAAAGGCCAATCACAGAAGAAATTTACACGTTTATGCGTTTTTCTTCTTACCACACAGAGTAGTTCTAATTCTAGTAAGTGGCCCAGCCCCTCCTATGTTTTTATGTATGTGGCCCTCAGTGAAAAAAGTTTGGACACCCCTGTTGTAAAGCGTCCTTGGGTATCTAGAAAGGCACTATATAAGTGTAACATTCATTCATTCATTCATTCATTCATCCAATGCATGTGAAGTCAAGCTCCGCCTCTTTTAAAACTGCTGCTGATACATCACCGCCGGGCAGCCTACATGCTTGGAGGAAAGCGCAGAATTAACAGTTCTGATAGATCGTCTGGCAGATGCCTGACCCAGCCGAAATTACTCAATAGTGCTTACCTGCCCAGAGAGAGCACAGCCAATTTTGCTCTCTCAGGTTCCAGCTATGGTCTCTCACCTATGGTCATGAGCTCTGGGTAATGACTGAAAGAATGAGATCGCGGATACAAGCGGCTGAAATGAGTTTCCTCCGCAGAGTGGCTGGGGGCTCCCTTAGAGATACGGTGAAAAGCTTGGTCACTCGGGAGGAGCTCGGAGTAGAACTGCTGCTCCTCCACATAGAGAGGAGCCAGCTGAGGCGGCTCAGGCATCTGTTTTGGATGCCCCCTGGACGCCTCCCTAGGGAGGTGTTCCAGGCATGTCCCTGCGGGAGGAGGCCCCGGGGAAGACCCAGGACACGTTGGAGAGACTATGTCTCTTGACTGGCCTGGGAACGTCTCGGTGTTCCACCCGAGGAGCTGGCTGTGGTGTCTGGGGAGAGGGAGGTTTGGGTTTCCCTGCTCAGACTGCTACCTCCGCGACCCGGCCCCGGATAAGCGGTTGATAATGGATGGATGGATGGATGGATGGATGGATGGAGGTTGCAGCTGCCGATGGCAAGCAGAATGATCGGGATTTGCACCTTACTCCACTGAGCCACTTGGGGCTTCATTGAATTAATTTTAAGCAAATTGATTTGATGGCATATACCAAGATTCTAAGTAAGTTGTGTTTGTTTTTCTAGGTCAGAACGTATACATTACAAATTGCATAAAATCAAGTATAAGAGCACATGCAGCAATCCACAATTGGCAATCCAGGACCAGGAAGAAGAACCACCACAGCCAATCAAGCTGCAGCAGATGTTGAGTGTCTACATCACATGTTTTGTGTTGATAATCTATGCAGGGTTTGAACCAAACTTAAGGTCCAGTGATACAGTACAGTCTCTCATTTAACTATGAGCCACAAGAGATTAAATTGAACTTATGCTTCAGTTTGAGCAGGTCGTTGAGGGCTTACATCAATGAGTCACCCAGTATCACCCTCACCGTCACTTCAACCAGCTTATCTCCTCTGAGCCCAGAGAGCAATGCATGAGATTTATATCACAGGTTGGATGATTCTTCACTCCACAGATTGGTGTCTCTTTAAAGGTTAATTGCCCTTGCTAATTGTTCCTACCCTAACTAATGACATCACTCCTGAAGAACACGTCATGTCCGTGTGGGTAAAAGAGCTTCTAACAGTAGCCTCATGTCATTAAACTTTAGAAGGGCATGAAGACAGCAACACTGCAGAGAAGGCATGGCACAGGGAAAATTGTTTTCTTTAGTTTTGTTTGGAGACATAACTCAAGTGGCAGTCAATGGTAATGCAATACAAATGCCAACAAGAGCAAAGTTCAGCTCATAATCTTCTTCAGTCTGGTTGGGAATGCCAAAACAAAACACTGATTCAATTTAAAGTTAGTTCTGCAGCGATGCCCCAACATGATGGAGGATCTTTTTAAGGAAACGTTTTTCCAAGCTAGATGACAGATGGCGACTCTGCAAACAAAAGCAATAAATGGCCACGATAAGGCAGTTCCATACGTCACCTGCAGCCTCCTCGTAGAGACACTTCAAACTGAGATAAGAGGGATAAAAGACATTCCCTTCTTCCATTCAGATCCAGCCCTGCCCAGCGGGGGAGCCGTCATGCTTCTGCAAGAAAATCAGTGACGACATTAACATGCATGGCTGTTATTGTATAGGTTAACCTTTTCTTATCAAATCCTTCAAGCTATGCAATTCAGGTATTTAGCAAAATAAACTGAAGGAGACTTCTCTGTTGGAAAATGTCGTTATATCTGTATTGACAAGCATTCAATGATTTTCTCTGTGATAGCAAAATGTGTACAAGTTGAATGAACTAATTGAAACAATCCTCATTTTATTAACCCTTACAAGTCTTATATTTGATTAACTTAACATAAATATGTGCAATTACATAATAACGTCCTCTAAAATTACATTCATCATATTATTTTGTTACTTTTTTAACAATAACATCAAATATCCTCACTAATGTGGTATGGATAAAAAGTTTAGCACCATTTCTCCACTTGTTTCAGGGAGAAATAATGACAAAACATGTAAAAATAGGTGTTTTACAATGGTATGTACACCATGGGGGACCTGGGAGGGTTAATGCATTTCAGTAATAGGTTCATCCTTATGTCTGCGTTCATCAGTGTCTAAGTGGTGCTTGACTCTCTCACCTCTGAAGAAGGTACGTTAACAAGTTCCCATCGCTCAGCTCAGCAATTAATGTCTCTCTATCCTCACTAACCTAACACTTCAAAAACAATCCTTAACCAGGCCTGGACACAATCAGAGGTTCATACCGCTAATCTAGTGGTCCACGTTTTTTCTATAGTATGAATAGTTGTGGAAAATTTAAAGCAGGTGTAGATTTGTTTGGATGTACTGTGCCTAGCACATAAGTCCAGAATCTCACCACTTCCCGAGGTTTATGTACTTCAGACAGATCCTGGGTGTAGTTCAGGCCACTTCCCTCTCCAAGCTTATCCTCGACCTTCAACTGGAATAACTTCTAACAAAATGCTTTGAGGTCAGGAAGCTGATAAAAATGTTCAGGAGGCTCCCTGGAAAAATCCATCGGAGGAAACTCTAGTACAATGTATATTAGGCACATGTCTAAACAGTATGTTGCCCATTATCTCATTTAAACACTAGGTTTAGTAACTTACTCACTTTTATATCATTGTACTGTATTTTCTAGAGAAAATATCACACAAACAGTGAAATAATTAATTGAATCACTGCACAAGACATCAGACTTGCATTAAAAAAGAATCTATACAATGATGGCAGATGTGGTTGTCAGAATTTCACCATATCAATCAATCAATCAATCAAAATGTATTTTATAGCACTTTGTACAACTTTGTTAGCTTTACATAATTAACATCAGACAATTTGAATCAAAAACAAAAAATCTGATGCGAGTAAGCCAAAGGCGACGGTGACAAGGGAAAACTCCTTCAAGGCTGGAGGAAGAAACCTTGGTAGGAACCAAAACTCAAAGGGGATCCATCCTCCTCTTATCAGACTACTGATAGAAATTTACATCATCAGTTAGGTCTGACATTGTTCTATAGTGTAAAACAACAATCATATTAATAACAGTGATAATTGCATCCATATGGGGTCATACTTTTAAGTGCAACAGCAAGAAAGCGTCAGTCTGATTATTGCTAGCAGGAGTCCATTTCTACTTCAGTGTAATTGATGGTGGTAGGTAATGATGAGGGTCCTAACCATAAAATGTAAAACATTACAGTATGTTTTTTGGCAACTGTAATAAACATGGTACAATGCCTCCTACTAATGCATTCTGTGAGACTGTGGGAGGTAACCAGAGATATCAGAGGAAACCCACGCACAGATGGGGAGAACACGGAAAGGCCATCCAGATGGGACTCAAACCCAAAACCACTGAGAGGCAAATGTGCTAACCACCAAGCCTCTTTCCAAACGCTAATCTTAAACATTAAATCTGCAGTACTAATACCTTTTTACTGCAATAGTAGAGGACAGTACAGTGGCTTGGTGTTTGGCACATTCAGCGCTCAGCACTTAGTTTCAGGTTCGAGCCCTCATACGAATGGACTTTCCATGTTCTTCCCGTGTCTGTGTGGGTTTCCTCTGGGGTCTCTGGTTTCTTCCCACAGTCTCAGAGAATGTAACACTAGGACACATTGTATTATATTTATTACAGTTGCCAAAAAGCTAAAACACTGTGACTACATATTTTATGGTGAAATTCTGGCAAACACAGCTGTCAGTATTTTAGCATAAATTTGACAGATTTCTTACAGTGTGAAGACTTTACACTTTAATATAATTACAGCTTAAGATTTAATGAAACTGGCAATCTTTACAACCTGGATGGTTTATTCTTTGTTAGTGATCTTATCACACATTCCATTTGTTATGACAGGAAAACAAGAGTTTTCAGTTAAATCAGTGGGATGAAATTCATTGCATGACTGTGGACTTCCAAAGGGCCTGGACTGACTAAAAGTTTAAGCTTGAAATATCTGTCTGAACCTTCATTGACTGCAAGTATCATTTCTCAAATATCTGTTAAAGTTAGCATTCAAATTTCTCATTCAAATTATCACAGCCCACCAGTTTGGCCTACCTTTAGAGCTCCTTTAGTTTTTTTTCCTTTATTATTAAAGCTGTTAACACTTTTAATATGGCACATTGTGTTCATTTATAATTGTGGTGAGGTCCATGAAACCAGCATGAATCCAAAATCTCAGAACAGAACATTACGTACTGTTTACTGAGACTTCTTTGAAGACACTAATTTGGAATTTAACCCCTGTCTGCAGACCCTTTTCTCTACTGATAATATGTCTCACTGATGAGATCTGTTCATTTTACTTCAAACTGATTAAATTCACTTATTTTCAATCTGTGCTGTAACTGCTCTGCTGCATTGCAAAATAGGGTCATGCTGAATGTATTGAAAATAAAGGTTAATTCATAGATATTTAAAGGGGACATATTATGGAAAAATCAACATTTTAGTGTTTTTACACCTATATTTTGGTACCTGGAGTACCTACCAACTCATAAACTGTGAAAAGTTAAAACCCAGTCAGTTTTTTGTGGGCTGCCTGGGTCTGAAAATGTTAAATTTATAGTCGGTTTCAGGTTAGGGCTCCACTTATTGTGCAGTGCAGGGACTTTTAGCCACGCCACCACCACTGTAACATCACCCATGAATTTTAACTGAACCCAGACATTTTATATTTACATATAGCTAGCTTGATGAAACCTGACACAGCAACAAAAACAGGGGAGTAGATTAGAAATATTTTTGATGGCAACATTAAAAACATGAACTTGAGCTTTCATCTTCAAGTGAAAATGTATTTCATAATTTTTGTGCTGCTTTGGTCATGTTGTGCTGTGTTGGCTGTGCTGCAGTGAGGTTGTTTTCATAGACTGGATGTGTATCTCTAATAGCCTATCTGTGTGAGTTTAGTTGTGGTCTTGAGTGTAAAGCTGAAATATCTGTCTGAACCTTCATTGACTGCATGTATCATTTCTCAAATATCTGTTATAGTTAGCATTCAAATTTCTCATTCAAATTACCACAGCCCACCAGTTTGGCCTACCTTTAGAGCCTTTAGAACTCAGCATCTTATTCCAACTTTTCATTCCACCTTAAATAAGGCAGCAGTAGTAAAAGACACTGTGTGTTTGTCTGAGAAAAAGAAAGTGAGATAGAAAGATAGAGAGTATCAGAATTCTCAGTTCCACCTTAAATGACCCTGGCTTTAACCTTTGATTGATATTGATTACTGGTTAGTGTTTGTGTGACTTGAGTCTGTATTTAGCTGTTATAACACTGTTAACTGCTGAGCAGCGTGCGGTCAAATGAGATGGAGCTAGTGAATGAACACAGAGAGTAACATTACTGAGAACAAAGCAGTAAATCTGAGAAATAAAACTTTATGATTTAAACGTTGTGGTTGTTTGGTGAGCTCTCCTGCGTCTCTCTGCTGCCTGTGCTTGTGTTTGAGTTCTGCTCTCAGTGCTCAGAGGAGGGCTGGGTGAGCAATGCCTCCTGCCTCTTTAACCTGTCCTCTTAAATTCTGTCATTCATCAGCCAGGTCTAAAAACACATCAAACAGGCTTATCTGACTGTTAACCCCTGATGTATTTTGATAAAAAAATGGACAAACATTTCATTTAGACCCTAAGGCAAAATGTTAGCTAAAGGTTAGTTCCGTACAGTTGGGTTCAGACAGAATTTTGTTGAGTTGGTCCAGTTCAGACAGAATTTTGCTGGATTACAGCTAGATTCAGACAAAATTTTGTTGGGTTAAAGTTGGGTCCAGACAGAATTTTGTTGGGTTACAGCTGGGTTCAGACAAAATGTTCCCACTTTTTGTTTTTTCTAGGAGCAGCCATGGCCTAGTGGTAAGAATCTGATCTTGTGACCGGAAGGTCACCAGTTTGATCCCCAGACAGGACATGACTGAAGTGCCCTTGAGCAAGGCATGAAACCCCCTAACTGCTTCCCGGGTGCCGGTGGATAAGGGCTGCCCACCGCTTCGATCACAAATTCTCACAACCTAGTGTGTTCACTAGTGTGTGTGTTTCACTGCATGAATGTGTTAAATGCGGAGGTCAAATGAAAATCACATTGGCAAATTGGTTCATTTTTTTTTTTTTTTTTTTGGGGGGGGGTTGGGTTCAGACACATTTTTGTTGTATTACAGTTGGGTTCAGACAGTTTTGTTGGGTTACAGTTGGATTCAGACAGAATTTTGGGGGGTTCCAGCTAGGTTCAGACAACATTTTTGGGGGTTACAGTTGGGTTCAGACAATTTTGTTGGGTTACAGTTGGGTTCAGACAGAATTTTGTTGGGTTATAGTTGGGTTCAGACAGAATTTTGTTGGGTTATAGTTGGGTTCAGACAGAATTTTGTTGGGTTATAGTTGGGTTCAGACAAAATTTTGTTGGGTTCAGACAGAATTTTGTTGGGTTATAGTTGGGTTCAGGCAAAATTTTTGTTTGGTTACAGTTGGGTTCATACAGATTTTTTTGGGGTTCCAGCTAGGTTCAGACAACATTTTTGGGGGTTACAGTTGGGTTCACACAATTTTGTTGGGTTACAGTTGGGTTCAGACAGAATTTTGTTGTGTTATAGTTGGGTTCAGACAGAATATGGTTGTTTTACAGTTGGGTTCAGGCAAAATTTTGTTGGGATCAGATACAATTTTGTTGGGTTACAGTTGGGTTCAGACAAAATTTTGTTGGGTTACAGTTAGGTTCAGATACATTTTTGTTGTATTACAGTTGGGTTCAGACAGTTTTGTTGGGTTACAGTTGGATTCAGACAGAATTTTATCAGAATAAGAATACTTCTTTGATTCAAAAATTTCAGTCCCAGTTAAAGCTCAGGATTGCAGATGAGCTTGTATAATCAGCTCTATTCTCAGCACATTCTACAGCTCTAATGTGTCCATCAGCACAGTCTGTCTGTGTATTGGATCTGTTGAAAACTTTTACAGACTGTGATCTGCTTTGTGTAACTGTATGCTGAGAAATGAGCTGTGCATGCTGCTCACAGAATGTAAACTCTAGTAGCTCCCACCAGCATCACTGTTTATGACTGAACTCAAAGGCTTTTACAGTATCTGTGAAACATGTTCCTTGTTTCCAGAGCACTGCAGAACATATTGTGTATTAGTTGGCTTTGTGTTTTAGATTACTTTGATGAGAGCAAAATTGAGCTTGGCATTTTCACTTAAACAAGCACATTTCAGTCATGCATATTGATCAGTCACTTTTCAAACATCTACACCATTTTGATTATCCAACAAATAAATATAGAAAATACATAAAAATGTAAAACTGCATCAGAATCACAAACCTGAGCGTGAGTAAGCTGGAGACAAAGAATGACTGAGGAACAGCTAGAGAAGAGACATTAAATCACAAAAGCCTGGAAGAACAAAACACAAAGTTCATTAGACCTGGTGCTACACACTGTACCACAGTATATAACACAATAACAACAATGACACTGTGGGGACTGTACCTGTGTGAAATTATTCACCCAGTCATATTTGCATAACGTATGCTTTATATACACTACATACATTCAGATGGTATTAAGGTCCTCACTCCTACAGGCAGCCACTTTAGACAGCATCACGACTAGTAGAAGACTGTCAGATGCTGCATTCAGCTACACACTTTTTTTTGTTCATTTTTATAGTTCACAGTAAGTCACACTGTCTTTTTTGAGACATTTCTTTAAGATCTGGTTGCAGATTGAGTAGACTGAGAGAGGTTTTGCTGCTTTTTTTAGAGACACAATTGAGCTCTTTAGACAACAACTGAGTTCTAGTGTTTTTCTATGTCATTAATCACCTGCCGAATCACAGCATGCCTTCTATGTATAAAAGGAACAAACTCACATTCTTGTGTCTCTGCTTTCAGAAACCCTCTTTCATTCTCCCTCCTGCCTTTGTTTGGGTCCTGGTCTTGGCATCCTGGGTCATCTGCAGCTCTTTTGCCCTCTTCCTCACCTTTGTTCTGCTCTGTGTCATATGACAACATGTTATCCTCAACCTCCTGCTAGTCCGCTTCCTGTTGCTCCAGGATGCCAGCTCCTCTTATATATGAGGGAAGACTCTGCCAATGCCATCTTCCCTTGGCAGGATCTGCAAGGGTCCATCACCTGCATGACCCAGAAATAGGATGGGCCAAAGGCTAGAAAATACATTGTGATTTATCTGCTGAATCCAAGAATTACAGACCAATATCTAAACTCCTGTTTATGTCTAAAAGTTTGCCAGAAGCCATGTAGGCTTGCAAACAGCACGTCTTATGTCTTTCTTTCAATAATGGTTTTCTTCTTGTCACTCTTCCATAAAGGCCAGATTTGTGGAGTGCTGACTTATAGTTGTCCTGTGTACAGATTCTCCCACCTGAGCTGTGGATTTCTGCAGCTTCTCCAGAGTGACCATGTTCTTCTTGGCTGCGTCTCTGACCAGTGCTCTCCTTGCTCAATCTGTCAGTTTAGGTGGACGGCCATGTCTTGGTAGGTTTGCAGTTCAATTCAATAGTGTTCTCTAACAAACCACTGAGACCTTCACAGAACAGGTGTATTTATACTGAGACTAAATTACACACAGCTGGACTCAACTAATTAAGTGACTTCTGAAGGTAATTGATTGCACTGGGTTTTGTTTAGAGGTATCAGAGTACAGGGGTCTGAATACTTTTGCACATCACACTTTTAAGATTTTTATTCGATTAAAATTTTTAAAACAATGTATCATTTTCATTCCTCTTCACAATTATGTGGTACTTTGTTTTGGTCTATCACTTAAAATCTCAATAAAATACATTTACGTTTGTGGTTGTAAAGTGACAAAATGTGGAAAACGTTCAAGGGTTATGAATACTTTCCGTACCCACTGTATAGCCTATCTAGTTAATCAAGTTCATCTAGTTCAGGTCAAGTAACCTGAATCTGCTCTCTGATCCACGTTCCCAAATGAAGGCCCATGACGATCAAGTATTTGAGGTTGTTGAGGTTCTTTCTTTTGTTCTGAGTCTTTAAATAAACAATTAAAGACTCATCTTTTTAAGCAAGTGTTTGGATAATGGATCAGGCACACTGTCTCATATTCATCTTACAATGTGTTTTGTGTTTTGTTTTTCCATTTTAGATTGTATAGGATGACCTATTTTGTAAAGCATGTTGTGACTGCTGTGTTAAGAACTATATAAATAAATGTTACATACTTACTTACTATAAAATAACAAACATGAATATCTGTTATTGGCGGCACGGTGGCTTAGTGGTCAGCACGTTCGCCTCTCAGTGCTGAGGTCTTGGGTTCGAGTCCACATCTGAGCGGAGTTTCCATGTTCTCCCCGTGTCTGCGTGGGTTTCCTCCGGGGACTCCAGTTTCCTCCCA
>BRDA01041936.1:0-13734 GCA_036984385.1 Crenuchus spilurus
GGCCACCAGACTGGTCCAATTTAGCCATGAAACCTCCCACACTAACATGACAGGTGTTTCAGTTTCATTGTCCAACCCCTGTATATATATATATACACACATATATACATATACACACACACACACACAAACATTTTATATTATATTACTGATCAGTTGTACTTTTCACTCCATGCTTACATTTTATATTTCATTTAGCGTACATTTAACATTTACACATTAAAGTACATTTAAAGATTTGATTGATTTGATATAAATGAAACAAAAAAGTGTATTGAAACAAAATGTAGTAATCTAACAAGGTGCACTAATTTTTGCACATTACAACTGACTGGTGTTTCTAATAAACTGGCAGCTCAGGAGCATTAAAAAAAAGCAGCCACTCTTTTGGGCGGAACAGTAATGAACCTATTATGAGGCTATAGCAGGATCACTTGACTTACCAATGCCAATCCCATTGGCTGGTACACAGTCACATGACCTCAAGCATAAATATAGACCTGGTCACATGACCTGCTGCCCATTGTGATGAGGTGTACCTGGTGCTGGGCTCGAGTGTTACCTGGACAACGGCTACAAAAGAGTCTCTGGTGACACAGAGTGTCTCATGTGTCAGTGGTGAAGGAAGACCTCATTAAACTAGTCCTGCTGGGATACACACACACACACACACACACTTGCATACAGCACCCATTTAGAGAGCGAGACCCATTTCAACACATTATTACTATCTGCTAGATTAATTTCAGATAAACTTGTATATCGTCATATAATTCAGATCAATAAACCATTTCAAAGCAAACACCTGTATTACTATTGACAGCACAGCTAATGCTAGGAGGGATTAGTAACATTCAACAAAGTCTTTACCTTGTTCATTACAGAGGAGTCAAGCCCTACTGCTCTGTCTCTAACCCAAGTTAGAGATGCTAGAAAAACTGCTGTGTTAGGAATGGTTCACTCATTAACTCATCAATATTCACTGTATAGCATTTACAACACATTGAACTGAGTAGAGGACTAACACAACTTAAAATACTGCTTTAGCCTAGTACTGAGTTTAGTAAATACAGGCTGTAATTCTGATGTTTATACACTGAGCTGAAAATAAATGATTACAATTGTTTTATTGGTTGACAATCTCATGGGCTTCTACCGATTTGGTCAAATTCATGGCTCCAAAAGTTTGCATTGGTATTTGAAGTAACTTAATAAATATGCACTGTCAATTCACTAATATGATCATTATGTATTTAAAGAAAAATAACCTGTGTATTCAATCTGTGTATTGCTGCTGCTCTGGGAAACATCTGAAACTTTTTCTTCATCACTAGCAAGACAACCCAACATTGCATTAAACATTACACTGGAAAATGTAGCATATAACGTCTGCACACCACATTTTGTGACGAATTATGGTTGGTTGATAGTGAACTATACAGGGAGGAAACAGCACCACAGATTAGCCGACACAATACCTAGTACAGCTGCAACAAACCCAAAAACAGAAAGTAAGCACATTGTACTCTTTCATTTTGTACAATACACATGTTCATAATTTCTTTCTGAGACATTTTGATGTGAGGTATAAATCACCCCCACTGGGCTGGCAGGCTCATTTGGGCATTTTTGCAATTTTCGGAGGCAAAGAGATTTTCAAAATCACTGCTAGTGTGGACAACAATGTATGTGTGGACAACAAAAAACGACTCAGTTCTTCCTGTGTATGACTGCATTTTCACTTGTCCTGAACATCTGAGTCCACAGTCAGGACTGATTCTGGAGAGGAGGGACCCATTATCACTGGTTTACTTTCATATAGATTTGTATCTGAATAGTGGACTGATAGATCAGCTCACTTTTCTGTTTCTAGTTTGTCAAAGTTTAAGCAGAAGGTTCATTAGTCAAGCAGTGAAGAGCAGAACTTTATGAATATAATTAATCAAAAATCAATTTATAAATTTTTTTCAAATACAGTTTTAACCCTACTTACGAGTATTCCAGGTAACGAGTCGAGATCTCGGAATATTTTTGCTCCAGGTAAGGAGTAAAATTCCAAGTAACGAGTAGCGTAAATTAGTTCAAGTATGCCAAACACTAGGGGCGCTGTGGTTGTAGCATCCCCTAGATGCTAGCGTAGAAGAAGAGGTCAGTCATTACCTTTGACCGCTGTCCAGTGAAAGTGAAAGTGCTAGTGAAAGCGACGCAAAGAAAGCAAAAGGTAGTGAACAAGAAAGTTTTCCTTTTCCTTTTCATATGATAAGTGTAACCATGCCATACACGTACGCCCGTCCTCCTGTCCTCCTTAGCCGCCAGCCTACACGAGCACCGTCGTCTCCACAACACGAGCACCGTCGTCTCCACAAAGGTAAAGGGCTAATTTATTTTTCTATTATCATTCTATTTAATATTATTTGTTACTTTTTAACTACAAAATTACTTTTCATGCGTTTTATTATATATAAAAAAGACCATATAAACACATTATTTAGCATATTAAAGTATACTGTATATTGGCCGGCTGACACGGATTAATTAGTTTTACATGTATTCTTATGGGGAAAATGCATCCAGCTAACGAGCAAACCAGCTAACGAGCTCGGCTCCTGCACGGATTAAACTCGTAAGTAGGGTTACCACTGTACTGCTATTTTATTTCTTTATCTCAACATGCCTAGTGTTTGACTGCACCTTTGTGATATAGCCGATCCTTTTATATAAAAATAAGTGATTTTACACTATTATCTATTTACACTTGGATTTTCTGTCTTCTCTGCAGCTCCACTGTCCCTAACAATCCTTTTCCACTATTCTGAAGTGACACAGAAAGTCAAATCAGACATGATACAAAATGAGCCAATCACAGAACCTCACACAGGCACCAGGATGTGTGTTCAACACAAACTCCAGACCACTGATTTCATAAGAACCAGACACAGGTTCTCTTGACTACTCCCAGATAAAAAAACAAACAAACAAAAAAAAACCTTTCACACTTAACCAAACGTTCTGAACTCAGAGAACAATTCGTCCTGAGTCCAGAAAAAAAAAAAAAACGTGTGCGTGTGCGCATGCGCTTGTTATAATCGGTGTTAAATACTTCAGGAGCTTTGCAAGTATGTGCATGCGCTGGAAGATATAATCTACAAGGGCAGAGGGGAATACAAATGTGTGTGTGTTTGTGTGTGTGAGACTTAGTCCACCAGAGACAACAAGGTGTCAACAAGAAATAAGCTTTAAGTATGTTTATGTCAGAGAAGCCTTATTACACAGAGCTACATTACAAAGTTCACTTTTGTTCATAATTTAATTAAACTAAACTTTTTATTTTAATGTTGATCGGAAATCCAGAATCTCAGTTTATTAGAATATTTCATTTGGAGACTTACTATTCAAACAGTATCAACATTCAAGCAAAACCAGGCTTAAAATGTGTCACTTTATAGTCGTGAATACAAAATATAGGTTATATAACTTTATATATAACTTAGAGATAAATTATAAAGAAAAATAAACTTTTTCCACCATATTCTGATGTTCAGTGATGGATGTATAGGAAGAGAAAGTGTGTGTGTGTGTGTGTGTGTGTGTAATATCTCACTGATCTCCAGCTGTCTCTGAATTCTGTTTTTGCTCCGCTCTCTGAAGGACAACTGGGTTTCATTGTACTGGGTCATCACCTCCACAAACTTACGAGATAAAACAGAATACTAGAGAGAAGAGAGAGAAAGAGAATATTTACACAATTTCCACTCAACCTATATAGCCAAGGCATGGCTGGAGTCCAAACTTTGCTTTTTTAGTTTACAAACTAAATATTTCAAAGCTTTTTCCTAAAAATACATCTCTCAAATCACATCTACAACCCCAAATCAGAAAAAGTTGGGACAGTATAGAAAACACCGCGTTTCTTACATTTACTCTGACTTTTATGTCATCTTATATACGGTATGAACTGAAGATATTTCATGTTTTGTCTGCTCAACTTCATTTCATGTGTTAGTATACATCCATTCATAAATAAATACATTTGAGGTAAGCTACATTTACTAGAGCTCTACAGGCCTAAACACAGAAACCAGCTCTGAAGAGGAAAAGGAGGTGCAGATCTTCACCTGCGTTCTCTGGATACGAGTGTCCACAGAGGCTAAATTGGCTTGGTCCTCTGGAGGCAAACACTGCTGCATAGCTGATGAGAAACCATAAAAAAGAGAGTTTAAAAAATATAAAAGGCTTGTATTCCACATTTTTGCATTGTTTTTCCCCTTTAACCCTTTCATGCATGATGGACAGTTCATGTCATTATCTTCTATATGTATTGGTTTTAAGGTTAGAATTGCATGACAGCTTCTTTCTCTCGTCATGCCTCACTGGTGGTTAGTAACTGCAAGCACAACAAAACACATAGTAAACAAAAATGACTGACATATGTTAATCAGATTGAAAGGCGGATAAAATCATTTTGGAGGGAAATCATGATAGATTTCTTTCATCATTCATGCATGAAAGGGTTAAATGAGGTCAATCTTTCTCTGAAAGTTAACTGTTGCCAAGGAATTTTCAGGTTCCTTGTGTGACAGCAACACCATCCAGAGGGCCAGACAGCTCATGAACAGCAGCTTTTCAAACATTTCTAGGGGTGTAAAAAATAACCGATTTGAATAGGAAGTCCGGTTTTGACTTAAACGATGTGAATACATCAGCACATGGGCCCCTGAATCGGTCTATTTGTTGCTGATGTGCGCTGCTGCTGCTGCTGCTCCCCCACCTCCTCCCTCCCTCTCACTCTCTGTTTAACTGTCGTGATATTCGTCAGTCACGTCTCATCACAGTAAAGTTTGGTTTTTACATGAAGAACGGAAAACTTGACAAAACTGTTGCTTTTTGTAAACAATGCAAAGTCGCATTCAAGTACACCGGTATTACAACAAACCTCACCACTCATTTGGTGAGACGACATGGTGAAAGTGGTGATGAGGATGCTAGCACCGTTAGCCCAAAGACACGGCAGGACAAAAACACAGAAAACCAGGACTTCTTCCAGCCAAAACTCGACCATAACTCGGCTAGAGCCAAAGTAATAACGGCTTCAATAACCCGGTTCATTGTCAAAGACTTAAGACCATACTGTGTGGTGGAGAATGAGGGCTTTCGGGACTTGTTTAAAACATTGGAGCCCCGGTACCACATCCCAACGTGACAGTATTTTACTGTTTCTGACTTCACATGTCAAATACAACTTTACTAGTTTTCTAGTATTTCATTAATCTGTTTGAATGCAAGCAAAATCACATTTTTAGAATTAACTTATGTTGACTAAATGTATAATGATCTATTTTAAACAAGTAACTTGTATTATTTCCTCTCCTATTATACTGAACCGAACTGTATCGAAATCCTACTGAATCGAATCGGTCCAATTTAAAATATATCGTTTCTGAATCGTATCATACCGCATGAATCAAGATACATATCAGATCGTCATTTATTGGACAGATGCACACCCCTATTAATTTCACATTCGTGATCAATCAATATTGGTTTGCGGATATTTAGACTGAATATTATTATATTATAATATATCAGAATATCATGACCACCCCTGGTTTGGCCCTGGATGTCACAGATGCCACCTGACAGGGTTTGCTGCATGTCCAAAAGGGCAAGATAATAGAGTACCAGGTGAAACATGGTGGTGGTAGCATCTCAGAAACCACTAACTTTGTGGGATGTTCTAGAGCTGCTGTATTGAAGGTTTACTGAGAATGGACTTCTCATATACTGAGTCCCTCCCAACAGGATAACAGTGATACTTCATGGAACACAGATGCCAGAGGAAAACAATGACTCTGACAAGTGGTACAGAGGAGTTGACTGGATCAGATGTATATAAAAAAATGTATATAAAAAATAAAATAACTGTCATGTTTATGAGTCACGTTACCATCTGCTTGTAAAGTCTTGACATTGACACTATGGGGAGCTCTAACATTGTTCTACAGCAGCTACACTGGTAAGGCTGCCTGCAGATGTGCCTGTAAATGAGCCACTGTTCATTTACTGGCCCTGTAAGTGCAGGCCAATGTCAATAATCAGACAGCAAAATAATCACTCCATCACTACTCCACACTGATTATATTTATTTATACAGAGATAAACTTCACCTACTTATTTGTGCACAGAGGGCATGGAAGGTTAATGCACTACTGGGGCTGTAAGCTCAGGTCTCAGTGGTAGAGCTCAGCTCTGTACTGTAAAATCCCTGGTGAGGAAGACACTCAGAGGGCTCTCATCAACATCTCAGCAGCAGCTCAGTACTTTGAGCTTTTGGCTACAACACAAATGGTCTTGTGATGTACGGATATTGAATATCTGGGCTGAGAACATATAGCTAATATATGAGCTAAGCACTGATACTAAGAACTAGACGGCAAGTTATAATGATCAGCTTCTAATACTACACCAATAGCTTTATTATCAGGGGTGCACATAATTTTTTTGGTCTAGTTCTCAAAGGAGCACCTACAGATGTTGCTTGGTGCTCACCTTTTACAATGGTGGAAAATACTACAAGCATTGATCATCACTACCCTCCTGACCCTCCTGACATCCTTCGTTTCTTTGGAGGTGGTGGAATACCAAAGTTATGACTTAATGTAGCTTGTTTCTTGGACATGCTGATGAATCGGTGGAAATCTTAAAACCAGTGAAAAAATAAGCTAGTGCTAGTTATCAATGAACTACTTTCTTGAGCCTGCGAATGTTACCGTCAGGGTTGCCAGATCCATCAAAATTATACAGCCAAAAGTCAGTCTAAAACCCGCCCTTCAGAAGCTTAAACTAGCCCAAAATATATGTCTGTCACACGTTTGAAGCAAATGTCAAAACAACTAAGAGTGTTTGACTTAGTATTTGTTTATAAGGGATTTATTATCAGTCCATCAAACCTTTTTCTTTATTCCAGTCCTTGCAAATATACCGCCTCCCGTATTTCCCCATTTACCATATTAGCTAGTGACTCTCTCTCTCTCTCTGTCTCTCTGTCTGTCTCTCTCTCTCTCTAGACACATTTGCCCCGCCGTGTTGAAGTAATATCCTAGACAACCGGCCGCGGCAATTTTTAAAAGTTACCCAATAAAACGCATCCCACCACCCTTGAAAGTTCACCCGCGACTGGATTTTCAACAAAACAATTTGGTGTGAAAACCTCGAACCTGTCAACTCCGGTTACCGTGGCCAAACATAATCAAGTAAATGGTGCGCAAACACGCGTCACGTTGCAATTCACGTTGCGCATCGTTAATTTTGACCACGCATGCGCACCTGCGAACCACTTATGTGCATCCCTGTTTATTATCATATTACTATATTAATGTATAATCATCAAATACATAATACACAAACATGTTACAAGTCTGATTACAGCTGCTTAATGTAATCTATGAGTTAATGCACTTTACCCCAAGTTGTTCCCAGGAGAACTGTGACTTGTGTTGTTGAATGTATACATGTTAAATGTTAAATAAGTTGTTTACATGATAAAATAAACCTCTTTAATGCAGACCAGCTCACCACAATCATAATGACTATAGTTGTCACAGCTGTGGTGCAGTTTTGCAGCTTTAGTTTAACTTTCTGTACGCAGACCATACATGTAAGAGTGGCCTGCTGGGAATTTTGCTGATCCGCCTGATTGCCAGTGTTCACAGTGTCATTCATTAAGCCACTGAAACTGTACATGCATGGTTCTGAGCTACTCCTGCATCTCCTCCCTGGTCTAATCTTGACACAGATGAAACTCACTTCTGAGCTTGGTTCGCACCACGTTGGCATTTTTCTTGATTTCCAGAGTCAGCTGCTCAAGCTCTTCTTTTGTTCCTGAAAGACAACAGACAACAATAATGTTCATCATTATAATAATCACAATCAGACAATTATATAACCTTGATAGTCACTATTAAAGTAATCTAGGCTAGGGTAAGATGCTTTAAGTGTCCCCAAAGCCAATGGGATCAACTGAAACCAAGCTTTTATGACCATGAAACAAACAACCCTGTACAGAATCCTGCACTGCCATAAGAAATTCTGCACTTGGCCTGAGGCCTTCGTATGTAAATGGCAGACTGAGTGAATGTATGTCAGTGTCAAGCTTCAGAAATGAAAAGCAGCACACATTCACTAACACAAATGAAACTGAGCAAATACTCTGGTCATTTCAAGTACACAGCTTGTATTTACACTCATTGTCCATTTTAGCTCCACTGACCTAGAACTTGGCGCACTTTGTAGTTCTATAGTTCAGACTGTAGTTCACCTGTTTCTCTGTAGACTTTGTTCAGTACATACTTTGTTTAGGTGAATTCAATAGTCACTTAAACAGCCCAGTCGCTTTCAACAGAATACAGCACTCAACTTTTCTAAAACTGCTCAAACTGCATCCAGATCTTAAGTCAGGTCTCACAGGGCACAGCAGGACTTACTGTGAGCTTTAAAAATGAACAAAACCTCAGACAACAACAGCACAACAGGCAACCAGAAACCAGCAGAGCCCGTATTCACAAAGCAGTCTGATATTGGATTTATGACCATCACTAAAACTGATGATTCCTGACCAGTATAGCTTCTCCTGAGCTGGCTTGTATATTTATCATGTCTCAAATGGCTTCTTGAAGAATTCAGTCTTTTTAAGAACTTATATATAACATATGTATATATATTAGATGATATTGACTCTCTGAATATCTCATTAAATAAGATTACATGCTGTAACACTTGTCCAACAGCTGTTATGAAAAAATGCAGATCACTTACAGCCATACATCCAAAAATTTGAATATTGTGAAATTGTTCATTTTTGTTCATAATTCAATTCAAAAAGGTAACTTTCCATATTTTATATTTATTACATGTAAAGTGACAGATTTTAAACCTTTTTTTTGTTTTAATGTGTTTTGTTTTTGTTTCATACAATCAGTATGGCTTATAAAATCAGAAATCCAGTAGAATTTTTGATTGTGAGTTTGAGTAAATATCTATTAAAACAGTATAAATACTCTCTCAGATCTACAGCTGCCACATTACTAATATCAACACTCCTGAACCAGAAACAACATCAGAAGTGTCTGATCTGGACTAAAGAGAACCAGAACTGGACTGTTACTCAGTACAAAGTCCTCTTTTCAGATGAAAGTCAGTTTTGTATTTCATTTGTAAATCAGCTGCCAGAGTCTGGAGGAAGAGTGGAGAGACACACAATACAAGGTGTCTGAAGTCCAGTGTGCAGTTTCTGAGTCTGTGATGGTTTGAGGTGTCATGTCATCTACTTCACTGTGTTTATTCCAAAGTCAACACAGCATCTACCAGATTTTAGAGCACTTCATGCTTACATTTAATGACAAGCTTTATGGAGATGCCCAGCAGCTGCCCACAGTGTCAACACTACTACTGACCATCCTATTACTGTGACTGATTAACCAGCCATAAGCCACACTGATAAACATAAAAAAGCAAATATGTCACTTTAAATGTTGAACAAAAATGAAATTTCTCACAATGTATTATTTGTGTATGCATGACCATAAGTGAAAGTGTGCCGACTTCCAAGTTTTTGGAGCAGTGTTTTGGAAATCTGAAAAAAATATCAAATATTTAGAAAATGTGCACACATGGAAAGCTAAAAATGTGACTGATAAACAAAATCAATTCTTACAATTCTTAATCCATGCTTGACTACAACACTGGCAATGCAGCTGCAGTGCACGTTATCAACATTAATGTACTTTACTAACAACAGCAATGACTCGCTGATTCAATTCCTTGCATCCTCTTCCTATGAAGATTGATCAAGGATGCTGTTTGTGCTGTGGTTAGTTCTGTGAAAGTGTGTGTGTGTGTGTGTAACAGAAGAAGGAAACAGATTAGCAGACAGTCTGCATTATGATAATGCATATTTTAAAGTCTTATGATGCCCTCTCTTATACTAAGAGTCCCACCTATCTGTATGTGTTGCTATGTATATACAACAATTAGCCAAAACATTATGACCACTCCCAGATTTAGCAAATAATGATAACAGTTCACGTGAAAGTCTGGGATATTTTAGATGGACATAAGTTCTTGCATTTGACATTGTTCAGATGACTGGGTTGAAGCATCTGAGCAAGGCTTGTGGAGAACTCCTGGTCAGCGGTGGTCAGTATCTACAAAAGAATGGCCTCCAGATTCCCGACGTCTCAATATTACATTACATTACATTACATTGCATTTAGCGGACGCTTTTATGCAAAGCGACTTACAATAGTGGGAAAGTACAGATGCGAAAAAATAATACTAGAGTTGTACTAGTATACTAGAATTAACATTTGGATATCGAATGCTGAGTGCATATCAGTACTCATGGGGAATATGAATATCTGTGGGATGTACTGGAATGATGAAATCACTCTACAGGAGGTTCTGCTTCAAGCTGACAGGACTTAAAGGATCTGATGTCCTTCACCGGTGTTGTAGAACTGATGCCTCAGTGGGTCAGAGCTGTTTTGGTGGCATGAGGAGGACCAATAGCCTATTAAGCATTGGTCATAATGTTTTGGCTCATCCTTGTATTTGTATTTTTTTTTGGCCTTTTTTAAATTCCTGCTCACTCCATTCATAGTCTAAATAATCAGCACTAATAGCTCAGGACAGCCCTGGCATTGATTATTAACTGGTATTATGTGAAAGTGTATAAGAATAAGCATCCTGGTGTGTGTGAATACGTCTGTTTGGAAGCGAAAGGGAGAGGTTTCCTGCACATGTTTCCTGGAGTGCCCAGCAGTAGTAAGTAAGTATCTCCTGAGCAATATGTGGTTTCCTGCTGGAGCATTGCTATGTGCTCAAGAGCAGAACAGGATTATATTTAACACAGAACACTACTATGCGCTTGGACTGTAGTCAAGACCACCATTGTTGAGTCCAAGACAAGGAAGGGGCTGCGTCTGAAACGGCATACATACACAGTGCCTGATGACTGGATCTAGTACACACTGCTTTACCAGTGTGTGTGTGTGTGTGTGTGTGTGAATATGATCATACTTTTTTTGTGCCAGCAGGTCATCAAGCTGCTGCACTTTGTACTATAGTTGTGTTAGTGAAGACTATCCGGCCCCAAGAAGCTGTGAACTGAGATGTACTAAAAGCGTGAATCAGCTTTTCCAGGTTTCCACCTTTCTAGGAAAGCTGTCAATGCTGCCTTCTGATTGGGATGGCCTTTGACCTGGAGCGTGCATATGCATACCTCTCATTCTCACACACAGTGTCAAGATCTCACACTCTCAAGCCCAAAACTTCAGACCTCACACATCAGAAAGAGTGCATGAAGTGAAACCCATGCAAGCATCAGAGAGAACTCCACCTCACCAGCCTCTCATTTACCTGCTTAGATTTCTCTCAGCAATGAACTTTCAAAAGGTCCGAGTTTGTTTTGCTCCTCACTAGGGTTGCAAAGGGGCAGAACATTTCCAGTAAATTTCCGGAAACTTTTCATGGGAAGTTAAGCTGGGGAATTTTGGAAATATTCCAAATTGGAAACTTTCTAATGAATTACTGGGAATGTATGGGAATTATTGGGAATTTATGGGAATTAAATGATGAATGATGAACATTATGAATTATGAACAACAAAAACATGAACATGAACTCCCCCACCCAATCAAAAAGTATCCATGCATGTGATGGAGGAGTGCACAGTGCATGCAGGAGGCGTGGCCTCAGTAGTCTTGCAGTAAGCAGTGCTGTGTGCATGTGATTGAGGAGTGTACTTGCATTAAATCTGGTTGTTTTAGCCAAGATTATGCTACAATACAGTGAGGAAAATAAGTATTTGAACACCTTGCGAATTTGCAAGTTCTCCCACTTAGAAATCATGGAGGAGTGTGAAATTTTCATCTTAGGTGTATGTCCACTGTGAGAGACATCATCTAAAAGAAAAAATCCTTTTTTTCTATTTTTAAATATCAGTGGACATGCACCTAAGATTAAAATTTCAGACCCCTCCATGATTTCTAAGTGGGAGAACTTGCAAATTCACACGGTGTTCAAATACTTATTTTCCTCACTGTATATTTTCCCCAACTATATTTAAGTTCTCTGTTGAGGGCCAACCTTACATTTTGTAAATTTCTGTATTATTCCCATAAATTCCTGTTAATTCCCATAAATTCCCATCAATTCCTGTTAATTCCCATAGAAAGTTTCCAACTTTGAAAATTCCTGGAATTTTGCAATTCTACTCCTCGCCAAACTGTAGCATTTGTCTCTGTGATCAGATGTTCCTGAGTCTGATCCTCTGTTTTGTGGACTCTGGCTTTCATTAAAGCTCTTCATTAGTATCCCAAAATTTCTTTTATGCTGCTACGTCTCGGTCTAAAGAAAAATTTCTCGCTGCCAGGCCCACTCTCCCTGACCTCCCACCTTTTTTTTATGTCCCCATCTAAGTCAAACCCTGAAACTTGCTAACCTTGAGAGGTAAGCTGCCTAAATATGAGGGTGTCATCAGAAATCTGTGGAATTAGTTTTGATCAGTTCGTAGAAAAACACATTATTTTTCCACATAATCTCCTGCTTTTCAATACATTTTGTTCATCTGTCAACAAGCTTTGGTGTGTGTTTGTGTGTGTGTGTACTTAAAAAGCAGTGACTTGAGCTACTCTCCACTGCTGAGAAACAGCAGTGACACAAAGCCAGGAACATGCATTAATTACTAAGACACAATAAGATTTATTCATAAACAGATGTTCTCCATTTAATTAGTCACTTCAGGAGAGCAGCTGTAATGAGTTCTGCACTAGAACAAACAGAACAGCAAACTAAAACAGGAAGTACCATTTCTCAGTTCTCCAAGAAACACTTGTGGAAAGTCATTGTATTTTGCAGCCCTGTTTAAACAACATGTATTTATTGCTAATCTAAGTGAAAGTACATGAATCCATCTTCCACTAAAATCAAACTTCTGCACATTTTAATGCACATTTACTCTTTATTTGATGATTTAGCATATAAATGTAAAATGTGGCCTGTGTTTCATAAAATACAGAATATTTACATTTTACTTTTGAAATTCAGATACAGTGGTAACCCTACTTACGAGTTTAATCTGTGCAGGAGCCGAGCTCGTTAGCTGGTTTGTTCGTTAGCTGGATGCATTTTCCCCATAAGAATACATGTAAAACTGATTAATCCGTGGAATTTTATTTGTTACCTGGAACAAAAATATTCAGAGATCTTGACTGGAATACTCATTAGTAGGGATGCTCGTAAGTAGGGTTACCACTAGGGGTGCAGGAAAAAATCGCTTCGAGCTCGAATCGCGTTTCTAACATTGAACGATTCAGAATCAATTCTCGTTTTCAAAAAATAAAATTTTTTTGCGGGTGCGGATGTGCCTTTTCAGCCACCGTAGTGCTAGGCAAAACAAGGAAGTAGCATCGGCTATGCAAGCCGAGCCGCGGTCTTTGAAAGCAACCATTTGGAAACACTTTGGATTTTACTGTCAACCCGGCCGGGTAAGAAAGGGCTTGACATCACTCTTGCGATTTGCAGAGATTGCAACGGTAAAGTAAAGTATTTCGTTCATATTTGAAAGAATCGGAAAAAAATCGATTCCTGACCCCAAGAATCGATTCTGGATCGTTTCGCTCGATTCCCAAAGATTCGCAGCCCTAGTTACCACTAGAAAGTGAATGTGCACAATTATTG
>BRDA01041940.1:3353-14189 GCA_036984385.1 Crenuchus spilurus
ACTTTCAAACACAACGGAAAAAGGGTGTCCTCCTTTTCAGAAACGCAAATCTGTTCACCCTACTCTGGAGGAGCTGCAGAAATCCACAGCTCAGGTGGGAAAATCTGTACACAGGACAACTATAAGTCGTGCACTCCAGAAATCTGGCCTTTATGGAAGAGTGGCAAGAAGAAAACTATTCTTGAAAGAAAGACATAAGAAGTGCTGTTTACAGTTTGCCAGAAGCCATGTAGGCTTGTAAACAAAAATGGAAATGACAGAGGCTAAACGTTTCCTGTAAGTCTTCACCAGGTTTGCACACACTGTAGCTGGTATTTTGGCTCATTCCTCCATGCAAATCTCCTCTACAGCAGTGATGTGTTGGGGCTGTTGCTGGGCAACACAAACTTTCAGTTCCCTCCACAAATTGTCTAGGCCACTCCAGGACCTTTACGGGAGCCACTCCTTCACTGCCCGAGCAGTGTATTTGGGATAATTTTCATGCTGGAAGGCGCAGCCATGTTTCATGTTCAATGCTCTTACAGATGGAAGGAGGTTTTGGCTTACAATCTCACGATATATAGCCCCGTTCATTCTTCTTTTAACACAGATCAGTCGTGCTGTCCTCTTTGCAGAAAAAAAGCCCCAAAGCATGATGCTTCCATCCCCATGCTTAACAGTAGGTATGGTGTTCTTGGGATGCAAGTCGGCATTCTTTTTCCTCCAAACATGGCGAGAGGACTTGAGTACCAAAAAGCTCTATTCTATCTATGCCTCGTCTGGTCATTGGCGAACTTGAAATGGGCCTGGACATGTACTGGCATGAGCAGGGGGACCTTGAATGCCCTGCATGATTTTGAACCATGATGGCATAGTGTGTTACTAATGGTTCTCTTTGAGACTGTGGTCCCAGCTCTCTACAGGTCATTGATCTAGTCCTCCTGTATAGTTCGGGGCTGACTCCTGACCTTTCTCAATCATCCTTACCCCATGAAGTGAGATCTTGCATGGAGCCCCAGACGGTCATCTTGTGTTTCTACCAGTTGTGCCAACAGTTGTTGCCTTTTCACCAAGCTGCTTGTCTATTGTCCTGTAGCCCATCCCAGCCTTGTGCAGGTATAAAATTTTGTCCCTGTTGTCCTTAGAAAGCTCTTTGGAGTGTGATTGATTGAGAGTGTGGACAGTTGCCTTTTATAGACATAACAAGTTCAAGCAGGTGCAATTAATACAAGTCATTAAATGCAGAATAGGAGGGCTTCTTAAAGAAGAACTAACAGGTCTGTAAAAGCCAGAATTCTCGCTGGTTGTTTATTAACCAAATACTTATTTTCCACCAAAATTTACAAATAAATTCTTTAAAAATCCTACAATGTGATTTCCTGGATTTTTTTTCTCATTTGTCTCTCATAGTTGAATTGTACCTATGATGAAAATTACAGACCTCTCTCATCTTTCTAAGTAGGAGAACTTGCACAATCAGTGGCTGACCAAATACTTTTTCCCCCACTGTACTTCGATACTTAAGAAGAAATATTGGTTATGTATACTTTACTGGAGTAGTTATTTTCTGATTACTTTTTACTTACTTACATTTTCATCCAATTATTGGTATTTTCTACTTCTTACATTTTAAAAACAGCCTCGTTATTTCTACATATTACATTTCAGTTTGTCATCATTTAAAAAACATTCTAGCCAGATAAATTTTGCCATCCAGAAAGAGTGAATGTGTTTGTGATTGGATGATAAGTATAAACATATACCATTCTGATACCCTATTGATAAGCAATCCATCACACCTGCACGTCATGTGTCTCGTCACTCTCCAGTGAGCTCAGTACTAGATATATATGGTCTGCTAATATATTTGAAATGACTAAAATGTATTAATTAAAAAAAATGTAAACATTTATTTTGGGGGTGGGGGGGGTTTAGTTGCTGCTGTGGCACAGCCGAAGTTTTTGGCATTTGCTTTCCTTACATTATTTACTTTTATACTTTAAGTAGTTTTGAAACCAGTACTTTTCTAATTTTACTTGAGTAAAAAGCTTAAGTTGATACTTCAATTTCTATAAAAGTATTTTTAAACCCTAGTATCTATACTTCTACCTGAGTAATGAATGTGAACACTTTTGACACCTTTGACTATAAATAGAAGTGATATAGTACACTTCACAAACTTGAAGGTGTGATGTGCAGTTACTGAGATTGTATTTGTGCAGTCCAATTAATCCTCTCAAAATGTCTCTCAGAAACCAAGTACAGTTTTAACAGCAAAGTGACCACGCCCGGTGCTTCGCATATGGATCACGCACTGTGCGTGGGGCACCACAATTTTACAGGGGCACCACATGTCACTACAGAGTGAAGAGGTGCTGTATATGTATCTCTTGTACTATTCCTTGCTACAGCTTAGCTGAATGAGTCTGTTGCTCTGCTGAAAGTGCTCTGCTGTCTGGCCAGGTGGTCATGGAGAGTGTGATGTGTTCCCTTACCAAAAACAAGTATATGTCGAGTACATGTTATTAAGTATACTTAGGTAAAATAAAAGTGTTTCCCCAAGTGTACTTTTATTTAGCAAGTACACTACAAGTATACTTACTTGGGACTAAATTGGCCCACTTTAAGTTCAAGAACATAAAAAGTAAACTGGAAGGACACTATAATTTTAAAAAATTTACTCTAATTATAGAGCATCCTTCAAGTTTACTTTTTATGTACTTGAACGTAAAGTGGGACAATTTAGTATATAATAGTAGGACCTAGGACCTCAAGAAGTAATGTGCTCATCCCCTTCTTATACAGAACACAGCCTCAGTACTGGCCCTCCAGTAGCTATATTATCATATAATAGCTATATTATTATATTATCTATTATAAGTCAGAAAACCAGGTATTTGTAGGTGTCTACCAGCATAATGATCTGTCCCATGATGGTATCGGTAAAAAATAAAATATAAAATCTGGCCTGAAAATAGAGAAAAACTATGCACTAAATGTGCAGAAAATATTTTCATTCAATGTAGATGAACTGATGGACTGATGTCCTACTTATTTTCA
Source organism: Crenuchus spilurus (assembly GCA_036984385.1). Lineage (NCBI taxonomy): Eukaryota > Metazoa > Chordata > Actinopteri > Characiformes > Crenuchidae > Crenuchus > Crenuchus spilurus. The sequence continues at coordinate 6,393 of BRDA01041940.1, forward strand.
CTTTAACAATCAACTAAACATCATTGCCAGGGGAGCACAAACTTTTGCATTCACTTGTATTTAGGATAGCAGAATTCCTGTCTGTATACACTGAATGGATTTGGAAGCCCTATGTAAAAAGCACCAATAATTATTTTCTTCCAAATCTTCTGCATTACACACAGATTAAGTGTGACTTAATATCTGTTTGCAAAAAAATTAACATTAAATAAATAAAATATAAGTATTTATAATATTTTTACAATTCCATGTGTGGTATGTATGGTATAGTAAAGGATCTATTTCCTGCAAATTTGCAGTCAGGAACACTAAGCCACAACCCATCTTTGCTTGTAAGTGTTTCAAAGTAGTGCAACTTGAATATAAACTTTATCCTTATTTTACCCATCTTAACTTTTTATGAGCATATTGCATGCATCAATTTTTGAGACTTGTGTGAGAGAAATGTTTGAGGACTGTGAGATGTGTTTGTATGCCTGTTTCTTGTGAGCATTTGCCATGTGAGTATTGTGTTAACATGAAAGCCAGAGTCTATTTGGTTTAGGACATGTTTTATGTTTGTCTTTGTTTCTAAATGTTTGTTTAATCTCCCACCTAGCTACTCTGTACACTTGATGCACTTAGCTTCCACTGTTATATTTCTAGTTTGCTCACTTGTATAGTGAATGTGGTATAAGCAGGTTAGTGGTTCTTTCCTTTGGCACTATCCTTTGTCCACGTATACACTTGTTCAACTAGTCTTTGATTATTTACTTGATTACTTATTTACTCAGTAAAAAAAGAAAAATCCTTTGTTTACTCATTACTGCCTTACAACCTCCGAAACAAAGAGCAGAAACAAGAGCAGCGACATCAAAATGGGAACTTCTTTTGCTTATTTGTTCTAGACATATGGGTAAGAAATTACAAATTTTTTCCACCTCAAAATAATTTCAGAATTTACTTTTGTGTGTATGTTATGTGTCATTAAAGGGGAAATATATAAAAATAACTTTTTCACTCTTTTTATACATTTGGTTATGTTGGGGGACTACTAACACACAAACTGAAACATTCTACATATTTGTATGTATTATATGTATGAGTGAATCATGATTATTTCTGATGAACTTGATGTTTTATCATCAAGTGAACCCTCAGCTTCGGTGAGTGAGAGTGAATTTTATCATTGTTGTGCCACTGTGGTCTTTGCTTCAGTGAGGTTGTTTTCATGGACTTGATCTGTAGCTCTATAATCTTGTCTTTCTGAGTTTAGTTGTCTGAAGTTAACTTCATATTCCAACTTTGAGTTTGACCTTCAATGAGGCAGCAATAATAAATGCATATAAGATCTTGTAATTGTGTGTGTGTAAGAGAGACTGAATTATTGAGAATATTAAAATTCATGGTTCCACCTTAAAAGATGCAGGGTTGTGTTAAATCAATAGCACCTGACTATAACAGCACCATTCAAGGTGGAACAGAAACATTTCAATAAGACTGCTGAATAAAAACATAATTTTTGCTTCATTTATTGGTTTTTCAGCTGAAAATGGGGTTAATCTTGTATTTTATTCTGAAACAGTATGGATAATGGTTAGTTTTGTGTCATTTTAGTCAGTATTATGCAGTTAATGGCTGAGAGAGAACGGGAGATGGTTAAAAGTTGGAGAGAAAGATTGGTGAAAACAAAGCAGTAAATCTGAGAGATATGACTATTTTTGGTGATTGTTTATTGAACTTTTTGTGTGTCTGTGTCTCTGCTGTGTTAGTCAGTGTCAGCTCTGCCCTCTGTGCTAAGAAAGTGTAAATAGGGTGACCAGATGTCCTCTTTTATCCGACATGTCTTCTTTTTAAGACTTAAAAAACATGTCCAGGTGGAATTTCACATACGTCTGGGATTTTGTTGTACTTGAAAAGCGTTTCGTTCACAAACTAGTCTCGCCCTCCCCCATTCCCTTTGGTTTGCTTGAGTGAGATGTGAGATGTGAAAACTTCTGAATTGATCAGAAGTTGCCAATACCTAGTAAGGAGAGAGAGAGAGAGAGAGAGAGAGAGAGAGAGAGTGAGAGAGAGGGATCGAAAGAGAGGGATCGAGATCGAGAGCGATCGAGAGAGGGATCGTGATCGAGAGCGAGAGAGCGAGAGAGAGCGAGAGAGAGGAATCGAGAGAGGGATCGAGATCAAGAGCGATCGAGAGAGAGATCGAGAGAGAGCTTGAGATTGAGAGAGAGAGATAGAGAGAGAGAGAGAGAAAGAGAGAAGGAGAGAGATCGAGAGAGATCGAAAGAGATCGAGAGAGAGAAAGAGATCGAGAGAGAGATCGAGAGAGATCGAGAGAGAGATCAAGATCGAGGGAGAGATCGAGAGAGAGATAGAGAGAGAGAGAGATTGAAAGAGATCGAGAGAGATTGAGAGAGAGAGATCGAGAGAGAGAGATCGAGAGAGAGATTGAGAGAGATTGAGATTGAGAGAGATTGAGATCAAGAGAGATCGAGAGTGATTGAGATCGAGATTGAGAGATCGAGAGAAAGAGAGATCGAGAGAGATTGAGATCGAGAGAGATTGAGTGATCGAGAGAGAGATCAAGAGTGATTGAGATCGAGAGAGAGAGAGATTGAGAGAGAGAGAGAGATCGAGAGATCGAGAGAGAGAGAGATCGAGAGAGAGAGAGAGATTGAAATCGAGATCGAGAGAGATCGAGAGATCGAGAGAGATCGAGAGAGAGAGATCGAGAGAGAGAGATCGAGAGATCGAGAGAGAGAGATCGAGAGAGAGATCGAGAGACATCGAGAGAGATCGAGAGAGAGAGATCGACATCGAGAGAGATTGAGAGAGAGATTGAGTTCGAGAGAGAGATCGAGAGAGAGAGAGAGATAGAGAGAGATCGAGAGAGATAGAGAGATCGAGATCGAGAGAGATCGAGAGAGATCGAGAGAGAAAGATCGAGATCGAGAGAGATCGAGATTGAGAGATTGAGAGAGAGATCGAGATCGAGAGAGAGATTGAGAGAGAGATTGAGAGAGAGATCAAGATAGAGAGAGATCGAGAGAGAGATTGAGAGAGAGAGATCGAGAGAGAGATCAAGAGAGATTGAGAGTGATCGAGAGAGAGATCGAGAGAGATCGAGATCGAGAGAGATTGAGATCGAGAAAGAGATCAAGATCGAGACAGAGATCGAGATCGAGAAAGAGAGAGATCGAAATCGAGAGAGAGAGAGATAGAGAGAGAGAGATAGAGAGATAGAGATCGAGAGAGATCGAGAGAGATCGAGATTGAGAGATCCAGAGAGAGATCGAGAAAGAGATCAAGAGAAAGAGAGAGATCCAGAGAGATCAAGAGAGAGAGAGAGATCGAGAGAGAGATTGAGAGAGAGAGAGAGAGATTGAGAGAGAGATCGAGAGAGATCGAGTGAGAGATCGAGTGAGAGATCGAGAGAGATCAAGATGGAGAGAGAGATCGAGAGAGAGAGAGATCGAGATCGAGAGAGATCGAGAGAGATTGAGATTGAGAAAGATCGAGATCGAGAGAGATCGAGATCGAGAGAGATTGAGAGAGAGATTGAGAGATCGAGAGAGAGATCGAGAGTGAGAGAGATCGAGAGAGAGATCGAGAGAGAGAGATCGAGAGAGAGATCGAGAGATCGTGTGACTGGCGAATCACAGATCGTGAACAGTCAGTTACCCAATGAGAATTTTTTAAAATAATATTAATAATAAAAATATTTAAGTACTGTTTAAAATGCGTGTATAAAAATTAATATTTATTAATAATCAATAATAATAATTAAATTTATGTTTAAGCCTGTACCACACCATAACCATAAAACAGAATCCGTTTGATCAGGGCCCCCAGACATGACATTGCTTGGGGCCCCAGAACTTCCAAATCCGCCCCTGTCCACAAGTACACATTAATTACTCTAACATTTTACCCTGTTTAAAGAGAGGGTGGAGTATTAATTTCAGTACTTTTTCTCTGGTTTATGTTTATATGTTTGCAAAGGATACATAATGTTTAGGAGGTTTGTGGATAATACTGCCTAACAGCATCACGTTTTGTGTGCATTGAGTAATGTTTCTGGAACAGAGTTTAGGGAGGTCATGGGGGCATGTGATAAATTTCAGTTAGATTAAAGGAGAATAAAAGTCAGAATGTCACAACTTTCAGTAATGCATGCTGAATCAAGTCATGGTTGTGTTCTTTTGTCTACAGATGTGTCTGAAAAGCTCATGTGGAAATAAACATGGCCATGCCCAAAAACAAAAGGAAAAGTATGTATGCATGAACCTATTCAATAACATATGTATATGTGCTTGTGTGTTGTGTGTGTACTGTTTACTCTTTTATTTTAAATGTGCAATTTTATATAAGCCTCTGCATATCTATAGTGACATGTTTTGTATACTGTATTGTTTATAGTACAAGATGGATCACTTTCTGCACAGAGGACATCAGGACAGTTCAGTGGTGAATTAGTACTAAGTGTGTATCGTTGTAATACATGAAAGTAAATTAATGTGGAGGTATTAAAACTACATGAATGTTATTTATTTTTGCCATTTATCTCAAAATATTTCTGTCAGTTGCAAAATGCATCCATTTGCAAATACGAGAGCAAAAGGCAAAAGAAGACTGAAAAGTGCAGTTAAAACATGTACAGGTTTCAAAAGTTACTTAAATTGAATGGTAAAAAGTGAGGTGATCAAGAGAGTATGAATAGACCATCCAAAAGCTTTACTGTTTGTAAACAAGGATGAGTTATGGTTGATCACTCTGTGCCATACTTGTTGAGAAAATGCTCAGTCAGTTTAAAGACAATAAGAATAATAAGAGTCAGAGGACATCTTGGAAATATGCATGGCCATTAAATCCTCAGGCTAGAGGTATGTGTGGGACTGATTTGTTAGACACGCTCATGCCCGCTTCTGCATGTTTTCGTCCAGCTCCCGTGAAAAAATCATTTTTGGTCCCTGCTCCCACCCGCAGTCCTCAAGGGGGGTGTTCGCGCGTGCAAGTTGAGTTTAGTTTGTCGTCCGGTGTGTGTGGGGCGCGCATGAACAGTCTCGTTCATAGGGGCAGAAGGAGGGAAGCGGATGTTAGTGGATCAGTTCTGGGATGGACGGAAGATCCGGAGCTATTGAGAAAAGACCCGGAGTTATAGCTCCGTAGCCCTTCATACCGCCTCTGATCCTCACATGAATCAGACTAACTATACAGAGCTTAAAACTTACTTATTTATTAAAACAGCAAAATATTACTTAGGTTTAAATTAATACTTATTACAGCAGCACAGAGAGAGAGAGAAAGTGAGTGTGAGAGAGCCAGTGTGTGTGTGTGTGTGTGAGACTGACCATAGACATTAATATGTAGACGCCTCATTGACTAAGTTGGCCCACTGATGTGACGTAAGTGTGTGTCCGGGAAAGCTGCGCTGTGAACTAATACAAGTGAATGGACTGAACTTCATAAATCGCCTTTCTACAAAGTTATTTAAGCTAATGCATTCATTCACACATTCAGATGTGGACTAATATACACTGGGAAACGTTTAGGCACAAAAAAATTGTTTTCAATATGTTAGAATGTCCAAATACGATCAAAAACAATTCATCAGTCTTACTTGTGAAAGGTAATCCCATGTGATCCCATTTTGACTGTAAAATTGTTCGAAAAATTCCACGCAGCACCAGAGTGCAGCATCTCTCTCATGTTATCTTGGTCGCTTTCCTTTTGCCACCTCCAATATGGTGGCGACGTTGACGTACAAGTCAGTGCTCAATGCCAAGTATGCGGCGTCTAGGTATATAATGTCAATGTGATTGACTGTCGCCAAGCCCCGTCGTTTCTGTATGACACGTTACTTCATGATCACGTAACGCTATGACAGTATTTTGAGTTTATGACTGTCTTACAGACTGATTAGCTGTGTTTATGTTCATTATGCAGGTAATCACTGCATGATTATCTTTTTCTAGACTGTTTATTAATTTGCGGGATTTTTCGACAAATTTTTCGACCAACCGCTTCCGCGAATAACAATAAATTTTGGTCCAGCACCGCAAGGTATTGTGACGGGTCCTGCGGACTCATGCTATTCTGATGGACATAAACACAAGTTTGGATGTGCTTTCGAAAACCAGTCACTTAAAGGTGCCGTTTGTGGTTCTGTAGAATGTGGGAATCTATATTTTATATATATATGGACACATTAATATTGGAAGTTAAAGCTTTAAGTATAACTAACAATTCTATTCAGCTTTCAGTGTGAGGGGCATGGTGAGAGGAATATTCGCTCAGCACATTCTGTTGCACAACAGGACACATCTGCTTAGGATACGTTGAGTTTTATTGCAAACAGGAAGCTGCGGTGTGACTGTCAGTAAAAGCGCATGGTAGAACTTACCCTGAGTCAGCATAAATTAGGATATCTAGGATGGACAGACATCACTTCTCACACGTAGTGACCATGCGCTCAGCATGCACCATCCAAATGATAATCTAAGCTTCTCATTGGCTGATCACTTTTGAACACACACACATAGTGATTGGTACAGGGAGGGGTTTGGGGGCGAGTTTTTAACAGTATAAAATGGAGTCAGATTTAGATGAGGTTAGAACTTGTTAGGAGAACTGCTTAAATGTATGTCTCTTATACAACTTCTCCGGAGCTCCGTTTAAATAAAACATTCTGTTATTCTATTCCAATATTGGTGTGTCTCCTCTTTGCATCAACCAACACGCAGGACTGGTTTCATCCACAAGAACTGTTGATATTTGAACTCAACAGCAAAGCAAACACACCCCTCCCTTCAGGGCTCTTTCAGATGCTCTTGCCAAATTCATGCACACATATTGCCAACAACACTGGTGCTGATTAGCTAAAGTATTGTGTTTTTTGGTCAAAGGTTTTAGTTTGTTTTCCGTTAACAGAGCCAGAGCTAAGAATAAACAGATGGGAGAGGAAACTTTTGTAGTAATTTAATTAAAGTGTATAGGATTATCTTTAACAAAGTCCACTACTGCAGTTGGATGAGTGCAGGTTTCAGCTTGTTTTTGGAAAAATGTGATTCTATGTTCCAAAGATGAAGAAGACCATAACAGACTGTTACCAATGAAAAGTGCAAAACAAATTGTTGGATGTTTGGATGGCGTAGGGGTGCATCGGTGCCCACAGCATGAATGATGTACATATATCTGAAGGTATCAGTAGGTCTGTTTGCATATTTGTATTGTGGAGAGACATGTTGCATAAAATAAGAAGAAGCAAAATGTTTCAGTTAAAAAGTGTTCAAACATTTTTGGAAATTGAGTTTGTATTTTGAACAGTAAACAATTATGGGCTTGTGTTGCAGACTGTGGCATGGAGATCATTTCACTGTTTGGAGGAAAATTGATTCAATGAAACTGATTATAGCAAATTCTGGAAGCAGGTGTCATCAAGACCTTTGTGTAGAGCAATACTCATCGCTAGTCGCCACTACTACGCCTACACTGGGCTCATTCTCCGCTCTCAGCGTAAATACTGCCACAAACATGCTCTGCTCCACTCTGAGCTCTTGTCTGGACAGATTCTGTCCAATAACATCTCAAACTATCTGCACTAACAAGCCACAGCCATGGCTTAACACTGAAAGCGCGGATCCTACGAAAACTGTCGTCAGGAGTAAATCCCCCGCTTGGCCCGTTTTTTGAGATTCTGAGGAATGTCTGAAAAGTTCCCTCCCTCTTGTGGGCTATCAGCGAGCTATTGTTATGTTAACTATTGCTAGGATATCATCCCCCACAGGGTTTAGGCTCAGAGAAGGAGAGCTTTCT